>APFE030631713.1:63449-135825 GCA_000404065.3 Pinus taeda | reverse complement strand
TCCAAAACCAAAATTTTTCGGGGCGCTGCCCCGGACCCCATAAAGTGGGGTTACGGGTACCCCTCAAACCCCCTATTAACTATGTGGAAAGAATATAACACAACCCAACATTAGAGACAACAGAGCCAAAAGTTATTTTCGAATGTCAAACATGGGTTTGCATTCCTTTAGAAAAGAGAAGCGGTTTCGAGACTCAAAGCAAAGAGTGTATCATTGTTGGATATCAAGATGGTGTAAATGGATATAGATTTCTAGATATTTCAATAGAAAAAGGTATTCATTTAGAGAAGTGTCTTCGTTGACAAAAATATCATACATACATGTAAGAAACAACATGCATAAATTTTTGTGATTCCTCATATAGAAAATGATGCATCCTATCATTTAGATCATATTCAAATCTATGTTCAAAGTTGATTCAAAATAAATTGAGTATGCGTATGAAGATTCTAATTTTGAACCACTTATAACATAGAATTGGAACCATCATAAGTGATATCTTGGATGATCCTACTACAATATCTCAATTTGAAGAAGAACCTCATGCACTCACAATTAGAAAATTGATTATGCCCATGCATTGCTACATTGTTCTAGCATCAAAACTCTAAACTTATAAGGAAGTTATAGGGAACCCTTTCAGGGAAGAAGCTATGGATGAGGGGCTAAAATCCCTCATTAAAAATCGAAATTGGGACTTAGTTTGAGTTCCTTCGTATTGTAAGCTTGTTAAATGCAAGTGGGCCTACATAAAAAAAAACAAGTGGATGGAATCTTGAGGAGATACAAAGAATTGTTGGTGACCAAAGGCTTTCAATAGGCTCATGGCATAAATTATGATGAATTATTTGCTCTTGTTTCCAATAGGATTGTATTTGGTTAAATCTTTCCATTGCAGTAACAAGATAGTGGTAGTTTCACCACATGGATGTGAAGAATTCATTTAGATCATATTCAAATCTATGTTCAAAGTTGATTCAAAATAAATTAAATTAAGGGCTTAATTAATTGAGTTAAAATTAAATTAAGGGATTAATTAAATATGGTTAATTAAATTAAAATAAAAATAAAATAGGATATAAAAATTAATTAATATAATCAAATTAATATAATTAATATAATAAAATAAAATAAGATTAATACATTAATAGAATTAATTAATATAATATAAGGCTTAATTAAATCATTATATAAAAATATTAATTTAAACAATAAAATAAATATGATTAATAAATAAAATTAGAATATAATTAATATAATAAAATAAAATTAATATAATTAATTAATATAATATAAGGCTTAATTAAATCATTATATAAAAATATTAATTTAAACAATAAAATAAAATATGATTAATAAAATGAAATCAGAATATAACTAATTAATATTAGGCTTAATTAAATATTATATAAAAAGCATTAATTTAATCAATAAAATAAAATATGATTAATTAAATGAAAAATAGAATAAGGAAATAAGGTCTTATAAATAAGGTACTTGAATCTAAAAGGAAATTAAAATGAATTAGCTTGATTAATTTTATTAATCTAATTTATATAATAAATAAAAATATCAATTAAAATGAAAAATTCTAAAATAATACCATTAAATTAAGTAATTAATGAAGTATTAAATTAACCTATGGTGTGGTGGTTCATTAATTTGAATTTTAATTAATCATTTTAATTAATATTATAATTAATTATATTAATTAATTATATTGATTGATTATTGATTAATTAATTAATTAATCTATATATTAATTTATGATTATTTTATTATGGCTTAAAATAATAAATTAAATTAAATATTAAAAATTAATAATAATAATAATCATAAAATAAAAATAAGAAATGTCGGCTCTCATATTAGGGTTCCTGTGTGTATTTATATCCAGGTGCGTTGCTCCTTCTCTCATCATCTTTCATTCATTTCATTTCTATCTTTCGAAGTTGTCCTAATGATGGACCCCCGTTGGGGTTCGAAACGTCGACAGACTAAACTGAAAACTGTGGATAATCCGGAACATGAAGCTACAAGAATTCATTTCTTCTCGATGATCTCAATGAGGAAACTTACATGGAATGATCACGGGCGTATGTAAATAATTCATCTCTAGTTTCTGGACTCATAAAATAGGCACCAAGGGAATGGTATGCTAAAGTGGATTCCTACTTTACTCTCTTAATATTTAATTTGATGTAAATCTAATCCAAATGTTTATATGCTAAAAATATGTAATATTTTGTTGCTCATAGTGATCTATGTAGATGATCTACTAATCACAGGTAGTCCAACCTTAACTATTGCTACAATCAAAACAACATTTTATGATAGGTTGTCCATAATAGGTATGGGCCTATTACACTTATTCCATGGACTAGAAATTAACTAGAATTATTCAAGGATAAAAATTTCTTAGTGAAACTATGCAAGGGATCCCTTAGTCCATTTTCACATTACCAATTGCTACAACATTCCTATTGGGGGTACACCTTGAGGATCGAAATGATACATTATTGGTTGATCGCACCATGTACATATAGTTTGTTAAGAGTCTCATGTATCTCACTCACTCTCATCCAGATATCTCATATGTAGTAGGAGCAGTCTATAGATACATGCAAGAGACACCTTAGTTGAATTGGAAAGCTACCAAGCACATAATTAGATATTTCTAGGGAATCATCATCTATGGGATTCATTATGCAACGAGATTTACATTATATCCAAATGAGTACACCACTTGAGATTAGGATGGTGATAACATGGACCATAATTCCACTTTAGGATATGTTTTCAATTTGGGTTTTGACCCCATTTGTTGGTCCAACAAAAAGAAATTTTGTATTTCTTTATCATTTCTAGAGGCTAGGTGCAATGTACATTTCCATTTAGGTCATTTAGTTGTAGAAATTCCTCATTGACCTTGGTATCATATTCCATTGTCCAACTATTATCTCGTGCAATAATCAAAGCACAAAGTGTTTGCAAAGATACAATGCGACAACAAAGAAAAAAATACATTGGGATCCACATGCCCTACACCTAAGAATTTTTATATGTTGGGATTATCAACTTGTAGTATTGTCCAAATTTTGAAGAAAATACCAAAAGCTTCATGAATAAGAATTTCACTACATAGATGTTTCACTTTCTATGAAACTACCTTGAGGTGAAGGGCACAATTGCCCAACAATTTTACTTCTTTTTCAGTATTGTATTTTGAGAACAGAGGGGGTGGGCAGGAGGGGTTAAGGGTTGTTCCCATGTGGTTTTCCCTCTTTCCTTTTATTATAATTCTTCTATGTTATTTAACTTCATTGTAAAATGGGTACCTTACATGGTTTCTTAGTGAGATCCATTCATTTTCTCTTCAAGAAGGGATATCCCTTGGAGGGGAGAGCTATTAGAGATAGCATATGCTAAATTGCACTATCTCCACTTGCATGAGATAGTTAACTAATGACTACATGGCTAGTTAACTATGACTAGATGCTAGTTTTATTTAGTGCAGGTTCACCTTTCTAGATCTACTATTAGACTCACTACTATATTAGTTGAGCCATGTAAAATATATTTCATTGAATTGTATTCTCTCATAAATTTCTTGAATGTGCATGAATAGAATTCATTTGTTCTCTTTATTATTTTTCTTTCTTCTCTCATTTGAACTTTTTGTTCATTGTTTCCCACTTCTCAATTTCATAATTTTGAATGCATCAATTGATTCAAAAATCTAAAATTTATGTAAAGCACTCAAACTTTATAGATTAAAGAACTTAAACTTATAATTTTAAAAAGTATCTACTAGATTTTAAGAAGAATTGACTAGAAAAAATGCCCCATTTATTAGTTAGACTAATTTAAAACAATTTATTTAATTAATATATAATAATTATAAATAATTAAAATGAATTTGAAAGTTGTACCTAAAATATGAAACTAAAGTATATACAGAATTTTAAATTAGAAACCTATTTTAATGTAGTTATTTGAAATATGCACATTAACTAAAAAAATATGCATTTCCTTCGGTAAAATAAATGTGGAATAAAATAATAATAAAATAAACAACAATATTAACGCGAACAATTTGTTTGATTAGTACATAATATATGACTTTGATTAAATTTGAATAGAAGGTTTTTGTTTAAAGTATCCACTTTGGTGTACATATTTACCCACTATATATTAACAAAATCAATTTGAATTCATTAAACATTTACTTAATTAATTATTAGAATCAGTCTAGTAGTATTTAAAGTAAAAAAATAAAAAATAAAATAAATTTTTATGATCTATAATGAATTTATAAATTTTGGCCAAGGCTTTTTGACTCAACAAGTGTGGTCACCATGAGACCATACATGAAGGAGAAAACCATGGCAAATAATTAAATAAAGAGCAATATAAAGAGAGCATAATTTTCAAATGAACAATAATATTTTAATTATGATATTAATTTACTAATATATTAACAACTAATGGCTATTTTCCAAAGTAATATTTAAATTCTTATATTAATTTATTATTTATTAAAAACAAATATTAATAAATAATAACTGTATAGGATATATGTGTCTGGTTAATCTTACTCAATTTAATTAAGCTTCATCTAAATACAATAAATCTTGTATTGTGTTTTAATATATTACAGAAAATATGGATCTACCGTGGAAATTTCCACATACCTAACTATTAAAACCACTAAAATAATAAAAAAGTCATTGAGCCGACCCAACAGGATCAAGTTAGACATTGCCCTAAAATATGTATTAAATACATAAAACGTTCATTCACAAATCCCACAAATTCAACGGCTGGATTTTCATTAACCGGACGATTGGATTTTCATTAACCCGACGATTTTCTTCCGTATTCCATATATTCAAGGATTTCTAACTGCTGAGTTATATTCAATGATCCTACGGTTTTTCTCGTTTATCCGTAAGATTGGACTGGCAATTCTGCAGAGTACCCCGTTACTCCGCAGGTTTGGACTGGGAAATATGGAGATTACTTCTGCGCCTGATGTAGAAGAGAATAAAAGAGTTAAAGAAATAGTCGATAAAGTACAATTGGCTGTGGAAAATTTAGAGAAATCTTCCTTCTTTCGAGATTTTACTGAACAGATGCGACACCCAGAACTGGTTGCACAAATAGAAAGGGTGATAGGCACAGACCCACAGTATCAGCAATTACAACTGGTTCTCTATGGCGTTGGAGGGCTGGAGCGCGTACCAATGTTCCCTAGAGTGGAAATTTGTCAGGCGCAGTTAGCATTTGGTATTTTATTAAGAGACAAATTTCAATGGGTGAGTGATATCGTGGTGTACGATCCATGGGTGCCTCCTGTCCAACAAAAGGCCATAAACGCATTCAACTGCAGTTTTCTGTCAGTTAATGAACTTGGCAAACGGACAGTCGAGAGGCCCACCTTATTTTACATGCCTCGCTGCCCAAACGTTCTAGTTCACAATGTCTTGAGAGCAAACTGGACAACTACCAATTTGAATAAGATTATCATATTGGGCAGCAGTTTTATGGCGATAAAGAAAACTATTCATAAAATTGAATGTCGGGATCTTCTTGCATTGAAACATTTTCAGGCCATTCTTCACAGTGACAATATTCTGCATGAAATGCCCCTTCCGGAACCAGAAACATGTGAGCCATCAAGTTTATATCCAAAAGGGCTACATAAGATGGCATTTCGTGGATTTAGTTGGCATTTCTTTACCTTGGATGGCTGCATAGAAGATCTCAATCTTGATCTGTTTCCAGAAGACCCTGATACTTATAGTTTTTTGGAATCAACGTTCCTTAGCTGATCTAAAGAACTTGAACTTTTGTCGAGAACTTCATCTTTTAAAACGTTCACTTCTCAGAAGATTGTTCTCATTTTCATTCTAAAAGGTAGCTTTTTCGCCTTGCTTTGCCTTAACTTATGTAAACTTGAGGTAGCTTTTCAGTTTTGCTATGCCTCAACTTTACAATGTACACTTGATCATAACTATATGTGAACCGTCATAACTATATATCCTCTTCCATATTTTCGTGTAGTATATTTTTTTCCTGTATTTTATTAGTTGATTGATTATATGTATATTGCTATGTAATTTTATGGGATTGATTATATATATTCATAATTTTTTTTAAGTGTATTTAGGAGATTAATTGGATATGTTTTTAGGTTTGTTTTAGCAATATATTTCACAATTAATAATGAATAGAATAATTGTCAGTCTGGTTTTATCTTAATTTCTGATTTATTAAAGTTAATTTTTGATTTATCAAATTTTGAGAGGGATTAAATCTTTTTTCATTTTGTATATCAAGAGATTTGATCTTTCTTGCTATTTGGTATATCCAAAATTAACATCACTAAAAATTGAAATAAAAGTTGTTATATAAATTTTCCTTCTTCTTTATTCCACAATTACTTTAGAAATGATGGTGGTAACAATGAAAGATTTCATGAATAAATTGAAGTGTATTTTGGTATCAAGAGAGTTATAATGAAACAACAAAAGGAAGTTAAGATTAACCTAAATAAGAAAGAAATTCTAGAGAATTTAGAGAGATACATAAATGGTTACCCCAAAAGGGGAAAATCATACATGAAATAGATGTGATGATTGGATTTTTCCAAATGGGTTCAATCAAAAAGGTAAAAGTATATTAAAAACTTGAAGATGTACTATTGAAAGTTTTTTTGGGTTGATATATAGTGTGCATATTCAATAAACTGCCCAAAAACCCCAAATCTTGGGTGCAGATCTCCTTCCCTGCCTTATTCTTTGATGGAGCATCACAGTACAGTGGTGGATATTCATTATCTCATTCTCATGATAGTTGACATATATGGTACCGTGGGGGCAGGAAAGGGCACCGACACGAAGGTTCAAGCCATGGTGTTATGGGGACTCGTCTAGCTCATGCATTATCTAGATATTCCTACTATACACATTTATGGAGACTGAAAGATCATCATTGACTATGTCTGTGGGAAAACTAACATCAATAAATCTTCTCTACACTGCTATATCTCTACTCTATGGCATCCTCTCCTACACTACTCCATACAGCGTATAAGCTGACTTCAACAAATGGACTTCAATTTTCAAGGGGAATGCCTCTCCAAAAGATGTATTATGGAAAATATGGATGGCTTCCACATAAGTACAATAGGACATACTATTTTTTTAATGCCGATTTACTATTCTACTCTTCTTTTTACTCTACATGATTGTGAAAATATAAATATGTATGTCTACACATGCTCAAATATAGCTTGGATATATAAGTATGATTTGCTCCTTTGCCATGCAAACATTTTTCATTTGAAAAAAAAAATGTATAGTTAAAAGTTTTGATTGAAAAATCAACACATAGGTATACCAATATTGTTGAAACTCAAGAAATATGGGACACCAAAAGTTTACATTAAGTTTACCTATCTTCTAACAATCTGATGGTCAAGATTCAACCCAAGCATGGGCACAGTTCTCAAAAAAACCTAAAGTTGCGAGATCAACACTAAACATTGATCTTCTCCTTCTAAGCCAATGGCTATAGTCCATATTGCATGGCTAAAAAAGCCCACTCAATACTATGTGATGAAGGTGGTTTGCTTTTTTAGTTCTCTACCACATGTTGCTTCCTCAGTGGAATCGTTGGCTTTTCCTTAATACCGTCTTTGGTTTGGAAGGCGCTCGATGAAGGTGGTAAACCATTAGTGGTTTACCCTTTCAAACCCACCAACATGCACACCAAAATATGATCGTTGATCTGCCCTCTCCAGATCTGAGGGCCACAAACCAAATTAGCCCACACAACTACTTGTGAAAAACCCTAAAGTTGCACGATTAACATTGGTCGTTGATCCTTTCCTTCTGATCCAATGGTTGGAGTTCATATCACACGGCTTAAAAAGCCTGCTGCATACCTCATGATGAAGGTGATTTTCTTTTTCGGTCCTCCACCACATGTTGCTTCCTGAGTGGAACCGCTGGCTTTTCATTAAAACCATCTTTGGTCTAGAAGTTGCTTGATGAAGGTGGTAAACCATAAGTGGTTTTATCCTTTTGGCCCCACTAACTTACACACCAAAAGGTGGCCAATGATCTTCCCTTTCGAGATCTAATGGCCACAGACCAAATCGGACCACACAATTGCTCACCAGATACCCAACAATAAGGCGGTAATCATTGTCCATTCACCTCCATGCATCTCCTGCTGAATGTCATCGCTTGTCTTCCAGGAAAATTTCTCCCAGGACAGATGTTTCCCGAAGCAGATGGTAGGTTTTAGCCCGTTTTTTACTCTAGTAATATCTTCCTTTAACACCTTCGTCTTCCACAGAATCATTCCTCCTGTGAACAGATTTCTGCCTCTATTTCT
Organism: Pinus taeda; assembly: GCA_000404065.3. Taxonomy (NCBI): domain Eukaryota; kingdom Viridiplantae; phylum Streptophyta; class Pinopsida; order Pinales; family Pinaceae; genus Pinus; species Pinus taeda. Next base: position 127,419 of record APFE030631713.1, on the reverse strand, counting down.
GGAAGCTCCCTTACAAAATCGATAGTGCATCTCCACTGATGGGCCAGCTGAAGTGGACTTATCCATCGCTTTCATAAAGTTAAATTCCTGCTCTTGATTTTTCCTGATACCGTTGTCTGCCGCTGAGGGCCCAGATTGGGCATTCCTCCTTCAACCTGTCATCCATTACTCCTCCCGCTACCAGCAGAAGTTGATATGCTTGTTTCGAACCCCCTCATTAGCAAGCCAGTCTAAAACATTGTTGGCTTCCCTACGGACATGCACCAACCTAAGAGTTCTCAACATTCTTAAGTGCGCTTGGATTCTTTGGTAAACTTGTAGAAGTCGCCAATGTCCTGAGATTTTCTCTAGTGTAGCGCCAACATTTATCCTCTTCCCTGAGTTAATGACTAATTCCGAGTCAGCCTCAATGATGACATTGTGAATGTTGTACTTGAGCAATATTTCCAAGCATAATTCCATCGCCATGAGCTCAGCCATGTTGTTGGTAGCTTTTCCTAGATAACTGTGGAAGATGATTTATGTTTCCTTCCTCATCCCTCATGACCCCTCCCTATCCAACTTCTCCCTGATTCCCTTTTGATGCCCCATCAATGTTAAATTTTAAAAATCCATGTGAAGGGGGTTTCCATGAATTCGTTTCTGGTGAGGTATTCTTGTTGACCTACATAGAACCTTTAGGAGGATGAACCTTGAGCTCTTACTTCTTCAATATGCTGGCCTCTCTTTGTCTGGTGGGTTTGCCAGTGCCTACGCCTCCTAGGATGTGAACAATATCTTTGAGTTGTTTAAGGATTACCTTAAGGATGTTGCTCACCGGGCTTGCTTTATCCTTGAAAATCCTGTTTTTGCGCTCCTTCCAAACATTCTAGATTATCAATCCTGGGACCAACATCTAGGCGGAGTTAATAATATCATTATCCGAAAAAAAATTCCACCATTTTTTCAAAGTAGCAATGATGTCATTTACATTTCTGTCTGTGTGCTAGAAAACTTGTCCCACCCAATTCCAAAGTATTGTAGTGAAAGTGCATCTATTCAGGAAATGATTTGTAGTTTCTTCCTGTTGTCTACATAAGTGACATCTTGACGGGCCAACAAAGCCTCTTTTTCTTAGGTTATCCAATGTCAGAATCTTGCCCTGTTGAACCACCCACTTGAACAATTTGACTTTCATCCAATGAGGATTATCCTAGATTTCTTTCCATGGCTTATCAATGTTTGGAAGGTTAAGCCCTGAATCTATCCTTTTGGCCTCCTTAAGCTTGAAGAGACTTGCCATGTTCTTTCCCCATCTTAATTGATCATTCAAGGTTGAGGTCAAGATTTTCCTTTTGTCTAAAAGAACTTTAACGACTATAGCTTGAGTGTGCAACATGCCCATTCCACTATGCAAGTTTCAATGTTCTCCATTTCTCATTGTTCCTTGATTGGTCCCAATAGTCACGTACCCACCTTAATCCTTTGTTGATGGTATCAGTGTGAATGTCTGTAATTCTTCACTTTGGAGATTTTCCTCTTGCTACCAATTATCCTTCCAGAACCAAGCTAGATTTCCATTTCTTATCTCGGAGAAACCGTGATTTTGGACTAGGGCCCTATTCTTCCATTCCCTATTCCATAATGCATAACCTTTAACTTGTCTTATCATTCTAATGAGGTTCTTCTCCTACCACCCACTTGCATATTTTTTCTTCTATAGTTTTGCCTAGGGTTCTTGTATTTCCTTTAGCCATCTCGACTAGATTTCGGCTCCAAGAACTTTGTTAAGAATTCTTGGGTTATGAAGACCCAAACCACCATGGGACTTAGGTTTGCGTACCGTGTCCCATGCCACAAGGGGCCATTTCTTCCTTTCTTCACCTTTCCCCCAGAGAAAGTCTCTCTGAATATTTCTTATATTAGTAATTACATCAATTGCTGCCGGAATGGCTAAAAGCATACATATAGGGATACTTTGGAGGATAGAATTAGTTAGAATCAGTCTCCCTACTAGATTCAGTGCTATATTTGTCCATTTGCTAATCTTATCATTTAGCTTATTAATAACAGGCTCCCAGATATCCTTGTGTAGCGGTTTGTTAGTGAGGGGAACTCCCAGGTGCTTCACAGGTAGTGGCTCCCTTTGAAAGCCCAAAATTCTGGAAAGATTTCTTTGTATTGAAATATCTATATTGAAAAAAAAAATATTTGGTTTATTAAGACTTACCTCTATGCCTGTTGCCCTAGCAAACTCACTTGGAGTCTGCGTGAATTCTTTGGCTTCCTTGATAGTGGGTGTGCCTTGAAGCATAGTATCATCCACAAATTGCTGATGTGTCACTGCGTCCCCAACTTGAGTGAGTCTCAAACCTTGAATTCTCCCTTCCTCCTTAGCAGCTTTGATTGCTCTCCCTAACCCTTCTATCATTAAAATGAATAGGAAAGCAGAAAGAGGATCGCCTTGCCTGAGACCTCTAGAAGGCTTGAAGGTTTCAGAGGGAGAGCCATTGAGAAGAATTGATTAGCTGGTGGTGGTGACTAGCACCATAACCAATTTAATCCAATTGTAATCAAAGCCATAGGCTTTTAATATTCCTCTTATGTACAACCAGCTAATTTTGTCATAGGCCTTTGCTATGTCCAGATGAATTATCATTCCTACCTATTTATTAGTGTTGAGTGAATGAACCATTTCATGTGCTTGAATTATGTTATCTAGAATTTGTCTCCCTTCCACATAACTTGTTTGCTCCTCTGACACTAGGCTTGGGAGAAGTGGTTTGAGATGGTTGGAAATTACTTTGGATATTATTTTGTATACCACATTTCATAGTGCTATAGGTCTAAATCTATCTGGACTGGTGGCCTTTTCCTATTTAGGGATTAAGGCTATGAAAGATTCATTGAGCACCTTTAAGGCTCTCTTAAACGTCAAGAGTCTTCCACTACCTCTAGGATATCTAGTTTAACTATCCTCCAACAAGCTTTGAAAAATTCCACATTGAAGCCATCCGGGCCCGGTGCTTTCCCATTGTGCATCTCTTTAACGACTTCCTCAATTTCTTCCTCTGTAACTGGTCTGTTGAGATTGTAATTATCTTCTCCAGTAACCAATTTAGGAATGTACTGAACAATTTTTTTTGTAAACTGGGTTCTATCTTCCAAGGTTTCCTTAGCAATTTTATGAAAATAATGGATTAGAACCTTCTCGATATCTTCATGAGTGTGTCTTTCTATTCCATGCTAATCTTGAAGTTTCACAATTCTATTGTTGTTTCTTTGAGCTATGGTGGATATATGAAATATTTGGGTGTTTCTCTCCCCTTCTTTAATCTATTGTACTCTGGATTTTTGTCTCCAGAATATTTCCTCTTGAAGACATCTATTATCTCATTCCTACTGGAGTGACTCTGCCATCTCTTTCCTTTCATCTGTATAGCCTTCTGTGATAAGAATATGGTTTATTTCCTTTAGTTTCTTTTCCACATCTCCTTTAGCTTTGAAGATATTACCAAATTCATTTTTATTCCACTCTTTGAGTCTGCCTTTAATGTGTTTGAGCTTGTAGTGTAGAAGGAACATCTTTGTACTTTGAAGGTGAAGCTCTTCCTTACACCATTTTTCAATGTTTGTGAGGAAATCTGAGCATGTGAGCCAAGCATTCTCAAATATGAAAAGGGTGTTCCTTGGTTTACCAAAAAAATAAGATTCCAATTGGATAGGCGAGTGATCTGAACCTCCAAAAGGCATTATGTGTGTAGTAATGTTGTTTCCCATGAGAAGAAGTTCCTCTGAAACAATGAATCTATCCAATTTTGAGGCTGCTTGGGTATGGCCCCCTATTTTGTTATTCCAAGTGTAGATTCCATTGCTTGTTTCCATATTAACCAATTTCATATTGGTGATGAAGTTATGGAAGGAAACTCAATCTCTACCAAGTGTTCTAGTTCCTCCTTTCTTCTCCATGACTGATTTTGCTAGGTTAAAATCCCCTAAAAGAATCCAGGGTAGAGCTGTGTATATCTACCTCAAATCCTCCAGTGTTGTGAGGAGTCAAAATTTGTCCTCCATTGGCTGCAGACCATAGATATTGGTGATCATGTAACATTGTCTATCACCCACCAGTTGGAAAATTAGAGAAAGGTGATGTCTGGATGCCTCTGGATCAATCACACCAAATTTCTGTGGATCCCATAGAGTGAGAATGCCAACAACAGATTTATTTTCCTTAACTTCAAGGTATTCATATCTATTTAACCATTTGCTATGTTTCTCATGGATCTTCTCCACTGATAATTTTGTTTTCTGGATGAATACTATATCAGGTTTTTCTTCTCTGATCGTGTTACCTAGGTTCCTTTTTTTTCTTCTGCTCCCTAGTCCTCTAATGTTCCAGGTTGTGATTTTCATTTAGGTGGGGTTTTAAAGGAATAACTGGAAAGATCTTTCATCCTTCCTGAGTCAATCATAAGTTTTCCACATTCCAGCAATAGTTATTTCTGTCTTTTTCTTCCCCTCCTTTTACCTGGATTTTTTGTCAGTTTTCTTGTTATTAATCCTATTGAGGAAGTTCCTTTATTTTCCTGGTTATCATGTCCTCTTTTGACTCCTACAGTTGTTTGATGTGACTTGTTAAGGAATATCTATTGTACCTTGTCCACATCCTCCTAAGGGATGGAGTTTATTCCCAGGTTTCCTCCTTGTTCTAGGAACTTTTCCAGCTATATGTTCTCCCTTTCTAGGATCTCCAGTAAGTCTTGGTCCTATGTACCACTTTCACTTTGAGTCATTTCCTGGTATTTTTCTATTTCCATGGTACTCAAAGGGTCCTTCGTGTGTTTATTCTATTCCTGAGTGAACTCTATGCTGGTCTCCTTTCCTTTCCCCCTTGCTGACTGATTCTCTACACTTTCTTGATCACCTTCGTCTACTTCTTTTTCCCCTAAGATCTCAAAACTTTTGTGACTTCTTGTTTTGTTATCATTTGCAATAGGGTTCTTTTGTGTCTTCCTCCCACCTCCTTTTCCTTTTCCTCCTACTTTGGTGAAACATGTCTGGTCTTTCCCTTTCCTGGTGTTTAGGTTTTCCTCCCTTCTATTAAGGGGACAAATTTCTAGATAAGTGTCCATGCTCATGACATTTGTGACATCTGAACGGGATATGTTCATAGTCAACTATTTGAACCCATTCCTCATCATCGACTTCTAGAATGACCTCATCTGGAAGGGTTCCTAATAGGTCCATCTCCACACATATACAGGCATAGGAATTGTATTTTCCCCGTAGAGTTGACTCTGAAATTTTTAAGAAATGACCTAATTTGTTTCCTATAGCTTTTAAAGACTCTAGCATCAAGTAATCTAGAGGTAAGGAGTAGAGCCTAATCCAGATTGGTACCGAAGTGAAGGTTTCTTGTTCAGGCATAACATTCATCATCCATAGCCCCATATAGAGACCAACAGCTACAAAGAAGTATGGTCCTCCTTCAAAAATCTTGTCTCTATCCTCCATGTTCATGAACACTACTGTAAAAAAACCTTTGGATCCAAGATGTATATTTAACTCCCCCTTTGGTTTCTAGTTGTATTTTATCTAGGTTTACAATGCTTTCTGTGGTGGCCAGATTCCCATAAATTTGCAAATGATGGCATAGATTGCCATGTGACCCCCATGTTCTTGCAGTGCTGGATCATTTAGAATAACCCAAGGTTTAGTTATGGTCTTGGGTTTACAAGGCCCCATATTGGCTCTGTTCCCTATTCCCTAACCGCTGTCTTCTGCTTTCTCCTCCTCTCGGTCTTCTTCATGGGCCCCTTGACCTGCATGGGTTTTGCTGCCTTTCGCCTTCTCAGTTTCAATGTTTTTTTTCTTGACCTCCAAGGGTTGTGGACGTTTGTTCTTATTCCCTCCTCTTCCTCTGTTTGAAACCACATTATTGTAGGAGGTAGTGGAGCTCCCTCCTCCCTGGGCCTCCATGGGTACCTGTTGCCCTCTGTCACTCTCTTAGTTAAACCCTAGAACCCTCTGTGGAAGTCAGTTGCTTCTCGATCGTAACTCCCCTCTATTATAGACAACTCGATTCATCTAGAGATAGTTAGCTTAAAGTTAAAACTATAATACTACTGAATATATATAGACAAACTATAATATTTAAAGCAATGTGTTTTATGAGTACATAAATAAATACATATATGTATGAGTTTGATTAAAATAAATTTATAAGTGTTTTATTTTTATTTTCTTATTTTGTATAAAGCTAAGTACGTATGAAGTTTATTTTGAATTAGGAATATTTTTTTTGGGTCTAGATATTTCAAGAAGTATATATTAAAGAAAATAATAAAATTTAAACTAATGTTTTTAGCTAATACATGATACCTAAATATATAACTTTAATAAAATTAACTTTGAAATTTTTTTAATGTATAGAACTTAAGTATATTTGTAATTTCTTCTCAATTGAAAATCCATTTTCAAAAAAATTCCAAATTAAAAACCCATTCTAATGTTACATAACATTTGTGGGCTTAATGGTTAAGAGCAAATATTTTTTTTGGGTCTAGATATTTCAAGAAGTATATATTAAAGAAAATAATAAAATTTAAACTAATGTTTTTAGCTAATACATGATACCTAAATATATAACTTTAATAAAATTAACTTTGAAATTTTTTTAATGTATAGAACTTAAGTATATTTGTAATTTCTTCTCAATTGAAAATCCATTTTCAAAAAAATTCCAAATTAAAAACCCATTCTAATGTTACATAACATTTGTGGGCTTAATGGTTAAGAGCATGTATTTCCTCTTAGGAAGTCACACGTTCAAAACTAGAGGGGGGTAGAGTATGTATGCCTTTGTAGACTTAGCAGTCAAATCAATGCGCTGAGGTGGGTGCCTCGTCCCACAAACAAAAGGGTCTCATCCACCAATTTGGTGTGCTGAGATGGGTCCCTCGTCCCACAAATAAAAGGGTCTCATACACCAATTTGGTGTCTAGCTTGACGGTAATCTTAGAAATAAATATTATTATATTAAAATTAAAATTTAAATTTATTACCTAAAAAAAACTTTTGCCAAATGTAATCAACTTATTCCAAGGTCCCTTGTCCCACAAACAAAAAAGTCTCATACACCAATTTGGTGTCTAGCCTGACAGTAACCTTAAAAATAGATATATATATATTATAATATTAAAATTTAAATTTATTACCTAAAAAAACATTTGCGAAACATAATCAACTTATTCCAAAAATAAAAATAAAAATCACAAAACAACTGTTTAGCCGACACATGCTACACAACCTTATGTGTTGGGAATTGTTCTTACCTATATTCAATGATCCCCACCGTTTTTCTGCATTGTCCGTAAGATTATGGAGAATATCTATGGATTGGCAAATATGGAGAATAGCTCTGCCTATGTAGAAACAGAAGATAATAAAAAAATTCATGACATGATAATACAAGTACTATTGTCTCTGGAATAGTTAAAGAAATCTTCTTTCTTTTGAGATTTGAATCTACATCCGGAACTAGTTACACAAATAAAAAGGGTGATAGCTGCAGACACACAGCATTCACAATTACAACTCGTTCTCTCACGTATTTCCAGAAGTCATTTTTAACGACAGAAGTTAAGAATTGATGTTTCTTAGTGGGTTGTTTAAACATGCTATGTTTTTTTTTTTTAATGTTATCTCTCATGTTTTTGTTATTGAGAGAATTTTGTATGATCATATATATATATTTGTTTAAAATGGGTTTTGATTATATAGACAATCTAGATTTCCTAATATTTATGGTCGATGGTTTTAAAAATCAGAAATAGATTTATAGTGTACTTATGAGTAATAATTAAAAATCTCTCCAATATGTAAAAATAAAAGAAAATGAAAATAAAGATAAAAAATTAAGTTAAAAATAAGGATTATATAGTAGCTAGTATCTATCTCTTAGGTTAAATATAGTTTAATTAAACAAAAAAATAAGAAAACAAAAAATTCATCACAAAAATAAAACAATTAATAAAATATTGTATTATTGAATCTCATCACCTAAAATTAAGAAATGTGACTAACTTATATTGTTTATATTAACATATATATATGTGTTTTTTTTTTTTTAATAAATATAATTGTTTATAATTAGATTTATTAAAATATATTTTTAATATATATAAGTAACCTTAAATTAAAGCTATTGCAAAAAATTATAATTCATGAAAATAGAAATAATATAAAAATCAAAAAGTTGATGTTAGGAAAATTTATTACAAAAAATGTTAAAATTAGATTATTATAGGACGCATAATAAATTATTTTTAACATTTAATTAATTTTTATTATAAAGAGTTTTTTTTTATAAAAATTATCGTGAGATTTAAATTAAATTTTCATAATAAAAAACTAGAAATTTAAAATTAATGTGCTAAATTTTATCTCATTTTTTTAATTGATTTTAAATTTGCTTTCCTAAAAAAATTAATATTAAATCTGAGCTTACCTCTGAAAGAACACCAAACCTTTCTGTGATCACTACAGCCTCTCCAAGTTCATCATCAACACCTCAAATTTCTCAACCTCAAGCTACCCCTTCTACCCCTCCATCTACCACTTCAAAACCAATCCCAGTTGTTGTTTCAACCCAATCTACTATAACGGAAAATAGTTATACTCCCTTGCACTTACTTGCCAACTTAGGTGCCATGCCCCAAGACTATCAGAGTAAAATCACCCAATTTGATGGCACTGGCACATACACTGCTCAAAAACAAACCAAAAAAATGAGAGATTATTTTGAAATATATGAGGTTGATGTTGATGATGTTAGAATGAGGGTATTTGTTCAAAGTTTAACTCGAGATGTTAGGACTTGGTTTAGAGCTCTCCATGCAAATAGTATCAATGACCTACAAAATCTTTATCAGACGTTCTTGAATAGTTGGGAAAAGAAAAAGGATCCTCTCTAGATTTTATCAGAATATGAAAACCTAAAAAGAGGTATACAAGAAACTATCCAAGATTACTGCACAAGATTCAATAATGTTTACAACGCTATTCCCCAAAACCTTATAACTCCTCCAGATTTGGCATTGATCAAATTCCTTGATGGATTTGATTCGGATATGGCATGCTAACTTAGGGAAAGAGCTCCTCGAACCTTAGAAGATATGCAAAGTATAGCTGTCAGTGTGAAAGCCAACCTGATATCTAAACGAGCTAGTGTCAGAGCTGAAAGGAGGATACCTTTGAAAGAAGGACCTTCGGTCTTTGAACAAAATTTAGATGCTATTATTAAAAGAATGGGTATGCTCAGAGATAGAGTAGAAACAATCGCGAGAAAATCCCCTTGGGATAATCAACCAAGAAATACTGGGAGGAATCCAAATTTCAGGAAGAACCAAAACCCTAACACTAGAAAAACTGGACCTGACCAAAACATTAGGCCCCCTTTCCAAGAAAATTATGCTAAAGCCTCAACTTTTGATGAACCAATGGAAGACACTCAAATTAATTTGATGGGACTCAACAATGAACAACAAGTTTTCTTGACCTAAGGGAATCAAGAAGCTCACATTCTTAAACAATTCCAAACTTAGTCATGTGAATCATTTGACTTTAGGGAGGGATATGATCTAGCCATTTATGAAGTCCACAAGCAATATAATCTGAGGAGAAAAACAATTGATGTCCCTGAAATCAATAGACAGAAGGATACAAAATAGTCCAACAAATGTAAGATCAATACCACCCCTGTACATATTCTTTCCAGAACAGATCCTAATGCCAATAACCTAATTATTGAAGATGTATCCCATAATCAACAAAATAACAGACAATCTTCCACTTCTATTCCTTCCAAAGGAAACGTGGAAGAACCTCCTGAAGCTTATTTGGAAACAAGTTCAGCTCATAACCCCACTCCTGAAAAGGAGAAAAACCCAGAAAATACAGTGGAAAAAGAGAATCCAACTATTCGAAATACAAGAACTCAGACTGAAAAACTTTTTAATCTTGAGACTGAAGTAGGCAAATTGAAGATAGTTGTTAAATTATCTAAATTAGCCAAACATGATGTCTACAGAAGTTAGATCAATAGGTCACTCAAAATTTCCATGAATGAAGACTCCATAAATGTTTTTGATGACCAACCTAAATTGATCTTTGGCCCTGAAGTAAAAGGAAAAGTAGTGGATGGAGGAGTTCCTCCTTTCTATGTAAGTTTGAACATACATGATAAAATACTTCATAATTCCATGTTTGATTTTGGTGCATCTCATAACTAAATTCCTAAATTTGTAATGGAGAAACTAGAACTAGACATCACTAGGCCATTCAAAGATCTTTTCTCTTTTGATTCAAGCGAGTTCAGATGTCTAGGATTAATCAAAGACTTATGTGTATCGCTAGCTCAATATCTTTCCAAAACCATCTTAATGGACATAGTAGTAGCAGATATTCCACCAAATTATGGCATGCTATTATCCAGATCTTGGGGTGCAAAGCTCCAAGGATCTTTACAATTGGACATGTCTTATGCTACTATTTCAGTTTTTGGTCAACCTAAGAAACTATATAGAGAAACTTTAATGAAATATGTGGTAAGTAGCCAGGAGAAACCTCAAAATTTCCCTATCTACTCAGTGCACTATGATATGGATTCTTTCATCCTTTACAATGCTGAAAGTGATCCCTAAACTAAAGTAAAAGTTTTAGCAAGTGAACGAGAAGAAACTACAAATGAAAAGTCTAGTGTTCAAATCCAAGAAATTTCTGAGAACAATTATACATCAGATCCAAGAGAAACCTAATGAAACTGAAAAGCCAGATCTCCCTATTAAACAGATTCCTAAGACTCCTCATACCAATTACGAACATGAGATCCTTTGGAACTTAGAATTTGATGGCTCAGTTGAGGAATTAGGAGCAGGAGTAGGAGCTTGGGTGTGTTAGTGTCAGTCTTTGGAGCGTTCCTCCAATGATCAAACATGCTCTTGCAAAGTGATTTTAAGGTGTCAAGGTCAAATTTTGTCATTTCAGTGCATCTTCAAACAAAATTTAGTCACTAGGCATTAGGTCTAGGGTTTGATTTCACTCCTTTCAAAGTTGTCCAAATGTCAGTCCATGTCACCATTTAGTTGAGTGTACTATCATTCAGAGGGTTTTCATCATCATGCCAAGTTTCGCTGGGTCATTTTACACCTTGTTCATGCTTCACTTGTGCCTCGGCAAAGTTCATTTCCCTCTCCTAGGGTTTTGAAGGCAATTTCTCTTGGATGGTCAAATCATTAGTAAAACTTGTATCCTGATGTTCATACACCTTCCCCTATCTTTAATGTACCTTATTAAACACTTCCCATCACTGAGATCCCCTAATTTACTCATTTTTGCACAAACCCTAGTTTCTTGCTACAAACCCTATTTTCTAGGCTAGGCTTGTGTTTTTCCCTTTTGGACCCCTTCCCCTCACTCCATTTCTGAGATTCCACTTTCCCCTAATTCATAACATCCCTCCCTACTTCTCGAAATTTCCTCAAGAATTTAGAAGCCCCCTATCCACTTCATTTCGCTTCATTCCGACAAGTCCCTTGTTCCACACATCGTGGTAGGTCTTACTCAAATGATGTTTATGAGCAATAAAAGATGAATTTGGGAAACATGAGAGAGGGTTTTGTCGAAAATAGGCCAAGGAAGAAGCACTTCCTTCACTTCTTACACAAGTGTCATGGTTTTAGAGAAATGTGAAAAATACAATTGCCCCGGGAGAATTGATGCACCTCTGAAGTGACCTTGGGAAAATCACGTTTTCTCCTAGCTTGGTTGGAAAAATGACTTGTGTGATGAGTATAATGATAATTAGACACAAACATATTTCCAATGAGATATCATGAGCTCAATTTGGAGTTGAGGAAACCCTTCAAAAGTTGATTGCAATAGCACTCTGCCTTGAGGCAGCCTCATCTGGCACATTTTGACCAGTATTGGGAGATTTGATTTTTGACATGGAAAATAAACTCCAAATTGAAAAATTCCAATTTTTATGGAAAGTAGACTCAAATACCATTTCAACACAATATCCTGATCCCAATTTGGACACAAGGAAGGCCTCCAAAGGTCTCTTGAAAAAAGCACTAAAAAACAGGGTTTGGGTGCACGAAGCATTGGGTTTGTGCGCAGCGCACCTGGCATGTGTGGCGCACAGAGGGAAACTTCTCAGTGTTAAATTACACTGCCGCAGTGCATACAGGCCACGTGGCACACCGGGCTTGTCTGTGGCACAGAGAACCACCAACACAAAAAATCATTGTGGCTTCCAATAAAGATCAAACTCATCATTCCATTAGACATGATCATTGCTTGAAACTTTCATTGCTATGCCAAGAGGTCAAAGGATATTGATTTGAGTGTTAATGGAAGGAATTTTGTGTTTGACTATGTGTTGAAGGGTTGCGAGGCGCATTGAAGGAGGTCGCAGCACACAGAGCCGATAGGCCAGTTGTTTATCCCGATAGTCATCAAAACTCAATAGTGCCATGTCTTTTGCTCCAAGTAAGTCTAAGCCTTCTTGCTATTGAATTTAACTTGGTTGGGTGTTTCTTGGAGGGAGAATTCAAGTTTGAAAACATAAACCCTACATTTATATCAAAATCTAATCCATAGGATTTTGTAATTGGTGTTTTTAAATGATGATTTTGGTGCCAAGTCTCCTCTCTCACTTGTGATCCCTTCCCTTTCGTAATCCTATCATTATTAAACTCCCTAAACACAGTCAAGTGACTGTTTTCACATTTCTTCACTTGAAAAACTCCATCATCCACTTTTCCCACTATCCCATATTCCTCACAATCCCTCATTTCCCTTTGGCGGAGGAAACAAAGCACCTATTTCTCATTTTCAATACATACACTTGTTATACATATTACAACACCATGGAGGCGGCGGACACAGACACATCATATGAACAAGACAATTATTTTTCCACTGAATTGCATGCGCCAGGAGGGTACTGAGGAGATGAAAAAGGCATGATAGGCTCTAAATCTTGGCCAAGGCTTCCTTGGCTGTAGGCCTTTAGTCCAAATTTCAAGGAATTTGGAGCAAATTTTGTCCATTTTGAATTTTTTGGCTTTAGAAACAAGTTTTTCCGCCCTGTGCGTAGCACCACTTGGCGCGCGCTTATCATTGGGAGCTCTCCAGGAGGAAGACTTTACATTTTTGGAGTTTTCATCAAAATTTATGTATTCTCATGGATTACCTAAGGATTTCTTCAAGTTCTTGGTTGTCTAAAGGGTCAAAAACACCCTAAAAATGACCTCACTGCCCCTATTTTGACACACAGGAAGTAGTCTTGGGAGATTGCGATTTTGGAGGGGAAAATGACATTCAAATCTAGAAATTCCACTTGGTTGGAACATAGACAGGCAGGTCTTTCCAACAAGAACACTTGGGCTCAATGTTGACTTCAGGAAGTGCCTCAAACTCAGCCTCAAAGTGGCGAGATGCACACAGATTTTGGCGCAGCGCACAGAGGATTTTTGCCCAATTTTTCACCTTCCAGCTCAGAAATTCAGCCAGTTTGACTAGTCTTGCTTTGTGATGTAATTATTGATGTATTTTGATGTAATTGGATAAACATGATGTAATTTTGGCACTTATTTACTTGTTCTAGATGATTCATTCACTAACAAGTGGAAATTTAGTGCATGAATCAGTTTCCTAACATATAGAGGCAAGTTGCTTAGATGGCCTAGATTTCAGTGCTTGGTTTAGAATTGGTTGAAACAACTCCTAGAATGATGAGCTCGATACCTAGAGGGATGGGGATGGGTTGGGCTAGTCTATATCATGTATTTCCTAAGTAATTTTCAGGGTTGGACACTTGGGATTGCTTTGGCATATCATTGTACATATTTTCTCTCCATTTTTGGCTAAGGAAAGACCAGGGTTTTGCAGCACTGTTTGGGATCCATGTGGATTTATGTTTTAATGGTGTGCTTCTATGAGTAATTGTAAGTTGTTATGTGTATCATTTTCCTTCTATCATCTTCTGCAATTGAACAAATGAAGTGTTAAGGTAGAATCCATAGATTGTTATGCTCTGCCTTTAAATTTGTTTGATTTTCAATGTTTTCACCTGTTTAAGGAGAATCCTTGAAACCTTCTTGCTATCCTTAGCTCCTCACCAGTCTGATCTACCCATTCATTCCCTTTAAAATCATCAAGATGATTTCCTTCCTTGCCCCAATCAGACCTCTACAAAAACTGTGCCTCATCCCCAAGCCGAGATTTGCCTTTCCCTATTCCAACACAAAAACTCCTAAAAAAATCAAATCAAACCTCTGTACTTCATACCTAGCCTAAAATTAGCTTCTATTTCAGTCATATCGAGCCTCATTGATCATCTTTTGCCAAGATTGACCTGGAGAGAGCCCTCTCCTGTCCTTGTAGGGCTAGCTACGAGGCAAAGCGTGGTTTGATGTGGACCTAGAACCTTGCTTTTTCAGCCTGAGGAAACTCTAGGCTCTAACAGGGTGCATAACCTTGAAAATGATCATGCTAAAGGTGCCTACAGATTAAACTTTAAGTGCACCAATAACATGGTAGAATATGAAGCTCTATTGCTAGGTCTTAAACTTGTTAAACAATTAGGGGCGATTAGGGTATCTATCCGAGGAGATTCTGATTTTATAATTCAACAGATTAAAGGGAAGTTTCTTACAAATGATTCCAAATTAAGGTATTACAGAGGAACAGTAATAGAGATTCTCAATACATTTCTCGAGACTCAGCTTGCCAAAATCCCATGAAAACATAATTTGCAAGCTCATAGTCTGGCAATGTTTGCCAGCACCTGTAAATTACCATTTGAACCAAATCATCATTTCACAGCTAAGATTAGACACAGACTAGCCATACTTGACAATTTGAAGAACTGGCAAGTGTTTGACAATGATAAGCAGATTAATAATTTCTTAACCCTAGAGCAAGAATTTGCTAGCAGTAATATAGACGTAGATACAATTAGTGAGTTTGATCAAATAAATAAGATAGAAATAGATATTTCTATAGAAAGTGCAACTCAAATACTTCACCCAACAACATTTACCAACAAAGAAATGCAGGACCTCAAAGAAATGGATATTGATGAAATTATTGAAGGAGAATATGAAGTTATCAATTTAAAAGACAATCATTTTCCTAAAAGATTAACCCCTTTGGAAGATCTCCTTGATTTCAATAATATTCCAAAGAAACCCAAGATGGAACCCTTAGAAATAGACATTGAAGACTATAACTTGGGGACTGAAGAAAATCCGAAAATAATAAAATTATCTAAATCTTTGCCCTCTAGCCAAAAACTCAAATATGTTGAACTAATGAGGGAATTGCAGGATATCTTTGCCTTGAGCTATGAAGATCTGAAATCATATGACACCTCTATAATTCAACATACAATACCTTTGAAGGAAAATAAAAAACCATTCAAACAAAAGCTCAAAAGGATTAACCCTGTAGTACTTATCTTAATTGAAAAAGAAATCAAATGAATGTATGAAGCAGGGATAATTGCTCTTATCAGGTTTTCAAAGTGGGTATCTAATTTAGTACCTACTAGAAAGAAAATTGGAGAAATCAGATTATGTGTTGATTTAAGAAATGTAAATAAGGTTTCTCTGAAGGACAATTACTCTTTACCTAAGATGGATCATATTTTACAAAGGGTAGTAGGTGTCTCTAGTATTTCAATTTTGGATGGGTTCTCAGGCTATAACCAGATTCTGGTTCATCCTGATGACCAGGAAAAAACTGCTTTTACAACACCATGGGGAACTTTCAAGTATGTTAAAATTCTGTTTGGACTTAAGAATGTAGGGACAACCTTCCAAACAGAAATGGACATAGCCTTTGCAAAAGAAATTCATGATTTTCTGGTTATATATCTAGATGACCTGACTATTTTTTCTAAATCAAATCAACAAAATTTAGATCATCTGAAACAAGTATTCTTAAAATGCAGAAAACATGGTATTTCTTTAAAACCTAAGAAGTCCTTGTTTGGTCTAGAGGAAGGCAAACGCTTGGGCCATATCATTTCCAAAGAAGGCATCAGAATTGATCCTGCTAGAATAGAAGCTATTCTACAAATACCCCACCCCAGGAATGTCAAAGAACTTCAAGCTTTCATAGGAATGATTAGCTTTTTTAGAAGATTTATATCTAACTTAGCTGAATTAATTAGATTGCTTAGTAATATGTTTAAAAAGGATTCAAAGGTTGAATGGATAGTAGAAGCCAAATAGGCTTTTGAAGAAATTAAAATGGCTTTGACCAGAACACCAGTCCTTAGAAGTCTAAAGTTTGATAGAGACTTCATAATATTTTCATTTGCATCAAAAAACACCATAGCAGCTATTCTACTACAAAAGGATGATCAAGGATGTGAGAAACCCATAGCCTTTTTTAGTAAAGCACTTAGGGATGCGCCATTAAAATACAAAATCATGGAAAAGCAAGTTTTTGCACTTGTAAAAGCTATTAAAGACTTTAAAGTCTACATAAAATACTCCCATGTAGTAGCCTATGTACCAAATTTTGTTGTTAATGACATCTTAACCCAGGATGGAATTGAAGGCAAACGAGGTAAATGGATTGCTACTATACTCGAGTATGATATTGAAATAAAACCCACAAAGCTTATAAAAGGATAGGGATTGGCCAAGCTCATGATTGAAACAAATTGCCAAGCCCTGGATATTAATGAACAGGAGATGACGACTCCACAAATCAACCAGGCCTTTTTAGATTCACATTGGTATGATGATATAATTTATGTGCTATTAAACCTACAGGCTCCTCCAGGGTTATCCAGAACAGAGAAAAGATTTTTAAAGATAAAAGCTTTGAAATTTTGTATTTTAGATAATATTCTTTTTTGGAAAAATCATGAAGGTATTCTATTGAATTGTTTATTAAAGGAAGAAGCTGACAAGATTCTCAAAGCATTTCATGCAGGAGACTATGGTGGACACCTTTACTGGAAATCAACTACAGACAAAATCCTGAGGGTTGGATTTTACTGGCCGACCCTGTTCGCTAATGTAAAGAAATTTGTCACTGCTTTCCATAAATGTCAAATTTTTTAAGGAAAGAGAAAACTATTACCTTTACCCTTGAGACCAATTTCCACTGAAAATCACTTGAAACAATGGGGTTTGGACTTCATTGGAGAAATCCATCCTCCCTCTTCTGGTCAACATAAATGGATTCTAACTGCCACAAACTATTTCACTAAATGGATAGAAGTCATTCCTTCTAGACAAGCCAATGACACAGTGATTATAGGATTCTTAAAAACCAACATATTTTCTAGATTTGGCTGTCTTGAAAAAATCACAATTGACAATGTTGTTGCCTTAAAATCCAAGAAAATGATAAGTTTCTATAATAAATATCATATAACCTTAGGTCATTCCACAGCTTATTACCCTCAAGGTAATTATCTAGCTAAGTCTTCCAACAAAAGCTTAATTAATATTATTAAGAAATTATTGGAAGAGAGCAAGAAAAATTGGCACAAGAAACTTATTAATGCACTATGGGTAGACAAACTCACTACCAAGAAATCTATTGGAACTATCCCTTATGAATTAGTCTATGGCTTGGAGGCTGTATTTCCTTCATCTTTAGGAGTTCTTGTAATGAAATTACTTCAGGAGGCTCAAGTGGAACCCAATGCTATTCAAAGGAGAATAAACCAGACCATCTATCTGCAACAGACTAGAGAAGAAGTGTATTAAATATCCCAAGTATTACAAGAGAAGCTGAAATCATTATTTGATAAAAGAACCAGGGCAGAAGATTTCTACCTTAGAGACAAGGTTTTAAGATGGGATTCCAAGAGAGAGGACAAGGGAAAACATGGGAAGTTTGACTTCCTACGGAAAGGGCCTTTTATTATCCATACCTTACAAGGGAACAATACTTACTATCTGAAAAACTTGGATGGCACAAAAAGAGAAGAAGGGCCAGTTAATGGTCGGATGCTGAAACATTACTTTGATCCAACTTTTTAATGTATTGTGATTTTAACATATACATACTATAGCCTTGGTAATGTCACAGTTTGGATTGGCTAGTAGCTTGCTGGAGTTGAAGCCCGAAGTGAAGGCCCTAAGTTTCGCAAGTGGTACTGTCATAGATACAATAAAGCAACCAGTAGAAGGAGATTTCAGATCATAGTCTAAGTCATTTAGAAGGCCATCTGACCTGTTGTTCTTGACTTTCCACCAGGAAAAGCCATCCCCAAGTGGAGCCAGTGTTATGCTCCTATACCAATAGGTGCCATATTTCATGATTGACTTGATGAGCTCTGTAATATGTTCATACATCTTCTTGTTGCAAAGGTTTTCCATATTTTCAAAAAAAAAATAAAAAAAAATTAAAAAATGTAAAGAGGGTATACCCTAAAAGAAAAATCAAAGGGTGAAAAGAATAAGATGGTCAAAAAAGTGAAAGAAATGAACCCCAAACAAAGAAAGACTAGGAAAGTGTGCAAGTCTAAATGCCATTACTTTTTCATTTTATGTAATAAACAACTGTGTGCAATTTGTTACTTTTGCCACAATTCGTGAATAGTCAAATTGTTTAAACTTGGCTTATTCATCTTTCAATTTCATGCTGTAGAGATAGTGAATAAATATTTGACCAAAAAATGTAAACCTGGCAGATAAGTCGATAGGTAGAGTAAATAGAAAGGAGCTCAACAGTGTAATCTGAGCCCTTGGATGTAATAAGGCTAGACTTAGATAGATATCTACATGTAAAAGAAAAGAAAGTGTGATAAGGGTTGGTGAATCTAAGTGCACCCAAATGAAGAAGAAAAATTGTCAGGCTAAAGTAGGTAGGGTAGGAAAATGGTGTTGTAGAATTACTAGTCATGGATAATCTCTCTAAATGTGTTAACTTTTACTTTTATCACAAGTGCAAGGAAGACATTACACTTGATGCAGTTCAAGCAAGACAAGGTCAAATAACTAACTTCCATTCACATGTTTCCCTCAAGATTTTTTCTAAATTCCCCCTAAAGTATTAAGGTTTTTGAAAATTAAAGGGGCTCAAAGCATTTCTCTGACGTCTCGATCGACCAAACCCTTGGCCCAATAATTTAAATGGCCTAAGTACTTTAAACCATCCATAAATTATTTATTCACTCTCATAAGCCTTTTTCTATGTAAAAAATCCTACTTTAATTAGGAAAATACACAATATTGTATAAAAACCCATTTTCCCACTTTAAAGCCTAAGTTTAAATATATACGTGAAATGTTTTAAGTTGGCGCTTTTACACTTCATAGTCATATTAAATATTAACATATTTAATATATAACTCCCACACCATATTACTCTTCCCATATTATTTAATATATTAAATATTCCCAACATCTTATATATCCCGCCCCCGGTTGAATATAACCATAATCAATGTTTAAAAAAGGATTAATGAGTTAATCCGTAATTCATTAAGAACCTTAATTCCCTGCCCCACAAAAGGGATCAGTTAACCCTCTTGGTTAATTAATAACCTACCTATCCATTCACAAATCACCCTGATATGATTTATTGATTTGTTAAATGTATTGGGCCCACCGTAGCTAAAGTTCCACCGTACCTCACTTCCCGTCTACAGCACGATCGCTCCCCCATCATCCAACGGTCATCGCTGATATCTCTCCCCCCTGGTGACCATGCTTTAACGCGTGATCACCAAGCCGTTTTCCACCCGTACCTCTGGCACGCGTCGTGCATTTGATGTGATCGCTCACCCTCTGCTTGTTATCACTTAACTCCAAAAGTGGTGTGATCTCGTACTGCTTAGCGCTCTCCATAAAGAGAAAAAATGTCATTTCCTCACCTACGTCAGTCGCCCGATAATCCAAAAATACCCACCAACCTTAATTTTGATAAGTAAAACAAAGAAAATGTCATTTTCACTATTATATGCTGTGACCCATGCTCCCATGCAGAACAACATCCAAGTCAACTGTTCGAGCTTTCAGACCACCACCTGGTTAAGAAACTTTTAGCGACACAGCCCAGAACCTATTTTCCTTCCGTCTTAGCACTGTTCACCTCCATTTTATAGGTATTTATCCAATTTACACTCAAACCCTATAATTTTATTTTTGTACTAAAAATTCTACAAGAAAGGGCCAAATTCAGTTCTAATCCAAGTCTGTGTTCGTCATATAAAGTCCTCAACCTGCTTTCTTGCCTATTTTCCACAAAATTCCCCCAATTCCATTTTTTAATCCACAAGAACCAAAGATGGAAACCCCTATATCCCTGAATGTAGCAGCCATGAACGCTCCCCACAAAGACTTAGATTATCTACCTCTGGCTGATAAAGATTTTCAGAAAAAATACCTATTCGGTGATAAAAACCATCCTCAGGTTTTCTGCCAAGCCAGAGATAGTTATCTAAATAAGTCTGACATTTTTGGACTATGGGAATCTAACCTTCCGATGTATTTCCTCCCCTCAGTCCATGTTTTCCCAGACACAATTCATCAATGTTGTGCTAATTATGATCCCAACCATAGAGTTGTTATGTCCCCAAGCCAAACAGTTCTTTTTCCCATAACTGCTCAATCCATCAATGAAAGTTCCAGTTCCACTCTAGTCAACCCCTCACTCTGATTTCCATGGGGTACTTACTTGAAAAGGCCTCTCAGTTATCTCAATCAGAAGTAAACCGTATTTCTCAAATCTTCATGCTACCAAAGCACCAACCCAAAGATCCACCTCCTTATCTGCAAACATACTTCATTGAAACTGGAAGACTCATTATTGATATGATATCCCTAATTATGGGATTTAACTCTATCGAATATGTTGACGATATCACCCTAGTGTTACTATCAATCTTTACTCTAGGACAACCCCCTGCTCTTAGATATGACTATGCCACCTATATTGCCAACAGAATCCATGACCAATTCTTGAATTTAGAAAGGGAAGGGGTTTTCAGATACACCTCTTTCATATACCATCTTATGTTATATTATCAGTCAGATAACTTTCCTTTCCCTATCAAGAAACTTGAAACTAAAGGAAATCCAAGGTCTGTTATCTTTTGGAGTCCAATCTTTCATAATACCAGTGAGTCCTCTTACACTTATAGTGATTTCATTGACCTATTTGTACATTCAACAACCAATCTATTCACAGGAGTTTCCCCTCCTAGGATCAATGGTGACATGAAGAAGATTCTCCAGCTCTCTAAGCATTACAAGATAGGTGACTGGTCCCTATATAAAAATCACACAGAAATCAGAATGTATGGGTGTGAACTTTGCCCTTTTAAGTTACCCAAGTATGTTCCCATGAGATTGTTTACCTTGGAGTATTTTAGACAGATCATAAATGCAGATTTAGTCCATTTTGTGGTGCCAAGAAGAAATCTCAGCTAAGAATTAAGAACCAGTTAGGCCCTTTTGTCATCAACGCTAGGGATGTATGGAAAGAAGCTGAATTTTTTTTGGAAGATCACCTTAGACTACAAAAGAGTTTTAAGTGGGTACCGTATGACCCCAATAGTTTTATATGTGACAGAAGGATGAAGAACAGGTTATCCCCATATATTCACCATAGGATCCTAGAAATTGAGCAGTTTGCAAACTTGGATGAATGGATAGAGGGGACCCTAGTAGAAGATGTTAGTGAGCAAGTCAATATAGAAAATGCTATGAGAGATCTTGAGAAAACCCTTGACCCGGATTCTTTTGGGCAGGTACCATTCAAGCTTTCTCAAAAATTAGCAATTAGTACATCCATTGCTAGAACCTCTCAACAACTTCCATAGGAAGTCAGCATACCAGCAATAGGAACATCCAAAGGCAAAGAAGTAGAAACCACAGAACAACCTACAATGTCAAATTAGCCTGGAATTTTTAAAGAACAGGGTCAAGTGCCAATTCCTCCAGCTCAAACCAATGTAGTAGAAAGTCTAGTTTGGCAAACTCCTCTAAATGAGGAAAGAAATAAAAAAAAGGATAGAAAAACCACCACCCCTACCAGTGGACCCACAGGACAGCTAGGGAAAAAAAGGAAAAGACTGAACCCTTTGTCAAAAGAGGAAATAGTTGAAGAGACTACAGACAACTAAAGAGAAGAAAGAGCAGTTAGCCAACAAAATTTCCCATTGGGAGGAACAATCACTAGCTCATAGAGACAAGAGCTAAAACGACAACACAGTGCAAAAGTATCATCCCTTAGGCCACAAAGTAAAGAGGCCTTAGATATCAAGAAGACATTCACAAAAATGAAGGCCAGGAACGACCCAGTGAGGATTCAAATGTACAATCAATATTTAAAAATGGCCCCCATGAATCAACAAAGACTAATGTCAACCTATGACATTAAAGAGGGCAAGATGATAATGTTTACTTCAAGCCAAAGGTGCAACAACCTCAGCCAACAGTAGATTACATTAGAACTAACTTGGAGGTCTTGGCCAAGGATATTCATCCTATGGATCAAAGTGAACTTCATATGAAAACTGGAGAAATGGTATAATCCATATTGGCTGGTAAATCAATGATGGCCCAAAAGTTACAAAATTCCTTGGATAATACAACTCCTCAACTACACTTGGAAAAATCCTCCTCCCTGGACAAGGATAACAGAATGAAATCATTAGAAGAAATCATCATTAGATTGGGACATGATCCCAAAGATGCCAAATGTATAGAGCCATTGATCAAGAAGAAAGAAGAAGACATTACTGCCCTAAGGAAATAGCTAAAGCTACCTCCTTTAAGTCATCCACAGACTGCTAATGTTATAAAACAGAAATTTAAAGGAGAGATGATGGACCTACTCTTAAAACTCAAGGAAAGAT
The DNA here is from genome assembly GCA_000404065.3 of Pinus taeda. Taxonomy (NCBI): domain Eukaryota; kingdom Viridiplantae; phylum Streptophyta; class Pinopsida; order Pinales; family Pinaceae; genus Pinus; species Pinus taeda. The sequence continues at coordinate 104,534 of APFE030631713.1, read as the reverse complement.
TGAATGACACAGAGTAGGCATTAGAAAATATACTGAAGGATAAGCAGGGAGAGTCAACCTCTCAGCTTCCTGAAGTAATACCAATAGTCTCAACAACAGTCCCCTCTACACTTGGGATAGTCTTAGCCCCAAACATCCCAGTAGCCACAGCAAAGGTGGTCACATGTATAGATATAGTAGGAACAACACCAGGCAGCAGTGCTAATTTGAGTACAGAAGAGCTGATAAAGGTAATGGAAGACATGAGATTACAAGTTTCAGAATTAAAACACGTAAAATAATAGTTGGCTAAAATGGAAAGAGAATATGATCTCTAAAAAATAAACGCTATAGAAAAATCAAAGGAGATTAAAGCACTAGAAAATAAAGTGAAATCATTAGAAAAGGATCTTACTTTTGACAAGCCTCTAGTAGAGATCAAGAAAATCCTTTGGGCCAACATCACTCACTCTATAAATGATGTTTGACCATCCATCCAAGTGATCTTTGAACAAATTGATCTAGTGAAAGTAGCACAGGGATAAATTCAAAAGATAAGAGCTTTGTTAGGACAAATGCTAGATGAGGCCAACCGGCTTATACACTTTTTGAATAGCAGTACTAAGGAAAAACTGGAAGAACTTGGCATTGCTGATAGGACAAATACTATTTTAGAAATCAAAAGGGTGCTAACAAAGAAAACCTTGACGCAGAATTTAGAGAGACGATGCCAAGATATGTTGGTAGAAATAAATTCCTTTATGGAGAAGTTCACTGTTTTACAGAATAAAGGGGTACCAAGTCCTTTGGTAATTAATGACAGAGTAATGAAACACATAGATTATGTAGATAAATTGAATAAGTATACTGGAAATCAAGCTAGTTCATCAACAAGTGCTTCAGGAATAAAAGCAGTCCTCACTGGCCGAGTTCTCTATGATAGCTTAGAGAACTTATTCTATGTTGAGCATGAGATAAAGCACTTGTTCGCAATCCATCCCAACCTTTTCAGATATACAGAAACTGATGAGACCCTGAGGAAACCTCAGAAACACAAATTTCCAAGAAAAAATGGTGGGAAGACATGTTGGAAATTTTGTAAATTTATCCTGAGTAAAATGTAAATTTTGGGCTATTTACTATAATAGGATGAACAAAGTTGAACAGATATCAAACTGGTCGAAGTGTATCAAAACAAGTAAAGAGTATCAGTCAAAACATGGCAGCCAGCACAGAGTTACTAAAGAAGACAACAACAAGCCAAATTATAGGACTTTCCTCCAACACACTCAGCAAGAAAAGGGATAGCACAACATTAGTTTATCTTTCTCCTATCTTCGAGACTAATGTCTCTATTTTTTGTAACTTATTCGTTAATCGCCCTAGAATACATCTCACGCTATTATGAGATATTTTTTGTAAACATTTTTGTATAAATACTCCCTCAATTGGAGTATTGGGGGTGGATTCATATACATTGATATAATATTGGTTATTTTGGAATAAAGTGTTGTTGGACCAAATTTTTGTAAGGCTTGCTAGACAAAGAATTAATGCAAGGGACCTTTCACAGATTTCTTGAATCAAACACCGCATCAATAAGTCCTCTATACATTATGTTTTAAAAGTTTTCCTTGTTTATTATCTCATCTTTGTTTCATATCTGAATGATAAATGAAAAATATTAATTCAAAATATGCTTAACTCCACTACATTTTCAATCGTTATTGTTGTTTATGTTTTCTTCTGAATTAGTATAAACAGGGAAATCTTAATTGCTCCTATTTTCTAGTTCTTTCATTTAGATTATTTATTAAAGAATATTTAATTTCTCTTTAGTAGTAATCATTCAAGTTCCCTCTTAAAAACATTCAAGGATTCTTAATTTTCCTTCACCTATTTTGAAACCATTCCATTTATCCTAAGTCTCCATTTGTTCCCTGCTTGACCATCTTGTCCTGTGAAACCATCTTTTGTTAAGAAACCAAGTCTAGTTAAGCCATTTTTTTGACTCCATCAGCCCAATGGTGTAAACTAGTCAGTCCTACCCCTCTGCTATTGAATCTCACCACCAAAACTCAAACAAAACTGTTAAACTTCATAATTGGTCTAATATCTTTCAAAACAAAGCTAAAACTTAAAGAGAGAGCCCTCTCTGAATACAGATTGGCTAGATTATGTATCTAAAATATTGGTTTGTGGTTACCTCAGACCCCTTTCCCCTTCGTACAACTTCTGGGAATATCTGAGTGATAACACTAACCATGCTCCACCTAAGAATATGATGTACCTTCTAAATATATGCAATAGAGTACAAGACTTTTGGACTTAAATACATGACATCTCCTATAGCAATGACTTTATGATCAATCTTCCAACATATTTGTTTTACACATTTGACCCAAATTTTACATCAATCACCCAAAATAATGGGATTACATACATAGCACGAATTGTTATCAATAGCCCATACATGATTGAATTCTTTTCAATGATTACAACATGGTTTTTTTTCATGACCTTTACATCAATAAACATACATGACATCCATAATCATAAACACAAATCTCATCAATGAAGTATATTTTATATCAAAACCATGATACTCATTAGCACCAAATAGGCATATGCAACACAATCATCTAACAACAACAACATAAGTGACATAATAGCAAAATGAATCATCCTCATAACTAAGAATAAATCAAGTAGGTAAGATAGTGTAACATCTTGTGGCCAAATATATCAAAGAAATAGTAAGAAATTGTAGAACCAACATAATATTGTGCAATAAAACTTTATTCTCACACTTTCTCCACACATAAGAAGACCCATAATCCTCAAGAAACAAAATCATATCAATCGCTTATACCACAACACCATAGGAAGCATACATATTCTCTCCATGCACCAACAATGTATCATCACAATCCATCAAGTAGAAAAAATCAACAACATGTTGATTATCACCAGCATAGATCCATCTTAAATATGATCTAACATGAGCTGAGACGGATCAAATTTCTTCACTTCCAAACTTCTTTAAAGTGAAAAATACAATTTATTATTTTTCATTGTTTAGATTGTATTTTTGAATACTAAATAGACTATATATAGGACCAAATAAATGTTTTAACCATAAAAACTTAATATTTTAATGTTTTATTTAAATATCTTTTTGAAATATTTCTAAAAATCATAAGATTTAAACATCTTACTCATACATTTTTTTTACTTCTATTCATTTTTTTATTATAGTTTACATTATTTTTCTATTTAGAACATAATTTTTATTTTTTATTTTTTTTTGAAAGGGGGATGAATGGATAGACAAACTTGCACATCCCCTCATACTAGGCTATAGAATGAGCCTCTCGTCTCAATAAACAATAAACATAACATGCATATCTTCCTCATCAAGTGGATCACAAAAACCAATTTAGAAATAATTAAGGCATTACCCATAACTTCACCACATCCAATCCAAGCATCCATGACATAGTAAAAACAAGACATATATTTTCCATTAGTGAGTAAGACCGATGACAACAACAATAACCATGAATTCATTATATACAACGTCATGTAATAAGCAGTGCTATAGCTACCATAGTGAAAACAATGAACCACTAAAATTATAGTCCCGCTAAACCCATGTATATATTCAACATATTAAATATATTACACAATTTATATGCGATGATATTGAATCAAATTTGCGTATGTACGTAATAATACTAAAGAAAACCTACATATAGGTCATAAGCTACTAAAACAAATATTCGTTGCAAATCACAACATCTATCAAAGCCAGATTTTTGTGGACATATTGTTAAAGTCACATATCACTCCAGACACATTGAGATCATACCATCACCATAGCTACAAATCTAGCATTATTAGCCACACAAACATAAACATATCAAGAAAGTATATCAATTATTCTTCAATGCAATTTCATATCTTTCATATCTAAACCATCTCCATGTTCCCGAGTGCACGCCTATTTTAGATCAGATCACACATGAATAGTATATCCTATGCTCCTTAATCTCTATCTCCTTATATAGTTTTTTATTTTTCCAATACCATAGGAAAATCCTTTAGTATAGTTGTTAGTAACTCTAGATAGAATCAAATAGAAAATTGTGCCACAATATTATGTTCAATCGCCATAGTAAAGGCTTCTGGTTTTCATTTTCCATGTATAAGATTTCTGTATGTGACTTTTATTCATAGAACCTGCATATGTATGTGACACTTCTTCATAGGCGCCACATATACTTTTAAAGGTTCATAATTTCCATACACTCTATGACTTAGCTATCAATTCATTCTCATAGCCTTTGTAATATTTGTACCATTATTGAAAGGCGGACCTGGGAGGAGGGAACAATGAGAGAGGTGGGAGCACTTAGGGTTTGACACTGCTCTGCAATTGGCAGACCTTTACAGACTGCGTCGTTCGGCCATTAACCTCCAACCATAAGACATCTACAGCACATTAAGGAACAACTACCACGCGATGCAACCCTCTCAGGGGGGGGACATGGTGCCTCCCCCCGCTGATACGGAAAACGCCCTGCGGCAAACTGAAAATGTCAGGAAGGACCATCAAGAATATATAGCAACAGAGCATGAAAATGCGCCAAGGAATTACAACAAAAATGAAGAACCAAGAGTGATGTCAACCACCGGCAATCCTGTAGTAGTTGATAGAACCAAAATTGAGCTCCCAAGTTAGTGGATCAACACTCAGATCCAGTTTATGAAGGATCATGCTTTGATATGAAATTTCATAGGCCTTTGACCAACGGAGAAAGCACTGCATGGCTAGATAGCAATCAAATGGAAGCCAAAAGGGCACATAACTTTGCAATTAGGGCCTGAGGGCTTCTTTACTACCATTTTCAACTGTCCGGAGGACCAAAACAGGGTACTGGATGGTGGACCATATTTTTTCAATGCAGCAGGACTATACCCGAGAGGATGGATTGAGCACTTTAACCCAGACAAAGAAGATCTGAGCTATGCCTCAGTGTGGCTACACCTTTATTCTCTCCCTCTGGAGTACTGGGACGAAGACTCTTTGCAAGAAATTGGAAATGGTTTAGGTGAATTCATCAAAGTGGTAGAGGAGACAAAACTAAAGTGATACACCTCCTATGCATGGATCTGTGCATACATGCACCTCAGCAAAGCTCTCCCAGATGCAGTAAGCCTTTACCATGATGATTACGAATGGTTACAAACAATAGATTATGAGCATGTACCATTCTTCTCTAGAAAATGCCATTCCCTGGGCCATTTATTCTGCGACTGTCCCTCCAATATGAAATCCACAACCACCCCCTCAATGGAAAAACCTGACTCGGATAGGTTCAGAAAAGTTTCCAATCGCAAAAAGACCCAAAAAAAGCTCTCTTCCTTAGTCAGAAAACCTGTCACCAACACCTCCTTGCCATCAACAAGCAATAGCTTTGAAACCCTGCTCCAGCCAGAGGTTCATATCTTAGATAACCAGGAACAACATGAAGCCATTCCTAAGACTACCCCCCATTCTGCTCCCTCAAGCTCAAAGAAATTCATCATTTATAAGCAACCTACAAATACCAAATCACCCTTTCCCAGTAACCCGCAAAAAAAGGACTATTCAAGGAATGGAGATAGATAACACTCAGATGCAGCTCACGATTGTAGATGATACAAAGGTAGAGCAGGAAGTAGTTCACCACATGGAAGAGGAACCAAAGAGCTCTGACATTGAAGACCTAGATATATTGGGACTTGAACATGCATGTAAGAAAAAGGAATATGAAAAAATTCTTGAGTGACAGCTAGAGAACTTAGAAGTAATTCTCTCAAGAACATAGAAGAAAATATCATTAGGTATCCAAACTGGCAATCAGTGGGATCGAAGAAATATCTTCAAAGACAATAAGAAACGAGGAAGGAAAATAGATCTTCAAAGAACCATCCACATAGGTGAGATGCTGGTGGAATCTTGAAGATACTCCAAGCTTACCAAATATTATAATCCCCTTCGCAATCATGAATCATGAAGCTCATCTCATGGAACATTAGAGGGCTCAACAGCACGGGAAAGGGTCGACTAATAAGGAACATGTTACAATAGGAAAAGCCTCAAGTTCTCTTCCTACAAGAGACCAAGTGTAGTTCCATGATGTTGGATCAAATCCTCGCCAAAACATGGCCAGGAAGCAAAGAAGTGGTTGTGGAAGCCATAGGAGGCTCAGGAGGGCTAGCCATAGTTTGGGATTATAGAGCTATAACACTTACTAACATACATGCTAGTAAACACTTTATTCAAGCCATGTTTGATATAACAGGGACAAATTTTCATGGACACTTAACCAATGTCTACCTTCCCTAGGAGGCAACAAAAAGGTAGACACATTGAATACCTTAACTCAAAAAAAGCTCAGAAAGATCCCACCCACTTTGGATCACAGGAGGGGACTTCAACATGATTACAAGATTGGAGGAAAAAAGAGGAGGACGGGTCAAGCCGGACTGTCAAAGCACTCACTTCAAAAACTACATTCATAACAACAGGCTCGTAGATATGGAATTCAATAATGGTGTATATACATGGAACAACAAGCGTGTAGATGCCCACCAAATAGAATCTCGGTTAGACAGATTCTTGCTCTCTGATAATGCAATACATCTTGGCAGGGATCTCTCGGCCTCTATCTTGCCACTCTCTAGCTCGGACCACTGGCCTATTATACTTCATTGGCAAAGATTGGGAGACAATGTTCATAGGCCCTTTCACTTTGAAGCTTTCTAGCTGAATAACCCAGACTTTCACAAACTGATAACAAAGACATGGAAAAATTTCAATCCACCAGAAGGCACAAAAATGTATAAGCTCCAACGAAAGCTAAAAAATCTCAAGGAAAAAATAAAACAATGGAATTGCTTTACCTTCGGTAATATCTTTCAAGTGCAAGATGCTCTCGAACAAGAAATGCAAAAATTACAGTAGAGAATCATAGCTGAAGGAAGATCCGAAGCCCTAGTAGAACAAGAACGCCAACTACAAACACAAATCTCAGAAAGAGAAAAACAGGCAGAGATTCTTTGGAGACAAAAGACGAGGATCAAATGGTTTAAAGAGGGTGAACACAACACAAAGTTATTCCACCATACCACTATCTAAAGGAGAATGCACAACAACATTACTCTCCTCCAAATTCGACAAGAGGAACATCTAGAAAAGCATGAAGATATAGAATAGGAACTCCTCACCCACTTTCGGAGGGTGCATTAGGAAACACAGATTGATTGACTGCCAGCTATAGAGAAAATCACTAAGAATATTCCTAAGATCGTAACTGAGGAACACAATCAAATCCTCCTCAGGCCTATATCTTTACAGGAAGTGGAGACAGGTATGTGACAGCTCAAAGTTCGGAAAGCACCTAGGTTAGACGGCTTCACTTCAAACTTCTTTCACAACTTCTAGGATCTAATGAAGGAGGAAGTCTGGAAAGTAGTCGAGGATTCTAGAGTTAGAATATTGATGCTTCCATCCTTGAATGCCACCTTGATCACCTTCATCCCTAAGGAGGATCATAGCCAGACTCCGGACAAATTCCAACCTATTGCACTACACAATGTCATTTATAAAATCGTGTCCAAAGTGATAACCACGCACCTCAAGCCCTTGCTTCCCTTACTTATATCATCAGAGCAATGAGGATATGTTGAAGGAAGGCAGATCAACAATGGCATTATTCTCACTCATGAAACCATTCACTCCCTAAAGCAGTCCAAAAAGGCAGGTATGCTCCTAAAAATCGACCTCTCAAAAGATTTTGATACTTTAAGCTGGAAATATATTCAAAAAATGCTACTATCCTTTGGCTTTACTCCCCCATGGTTAGATGGATTATGAGTCTCATCACCTCTACCTTCTTCTCAATTCTAGTCAATGGGATCCCTTCCACCCCGTTCCACCCGTCCATAGGCAGACGACAAGGGGACCCTCTCTCACCCTTTCTATTCATTATAATGGCGGAAGGTCTTGGATGTTACATCAAGGATGCCCCTCATAGCCAGCAATTACGTGGTCTTTGTTTCCAGAGTACCCTTGCTTTCACCCACCAACAATTTGTGGATGACAATATGTTATTTGGTCATCCTTTGGTCCAAGAAGCCCTTAAATTGAATTCCACTTTATCTGACTTTTCAGATACCATCTGGCGTCGACATTAACAAAGAAAAATCCCAATTTATTTTCTTTAACACACCTCGAATCACTCAATCCTCCATAGCTAGAATTCTAGGCTTCTCAATTGCAACTCTACCCTCAAAATACCCGGGTGCTCTAATGATAGCCTCTGGCTTAAAGCACTCATCCTGGAAAATACTCTTAGAAAAATTGGAAGCCCGTATCACTTCATGGACCTTCAGAGCTCTCAACAAGGTGAGTCGCCTAGTTTTAATCGAAGTAGTGCTACAATCTATGCCACTCTACCTTTTCTCAGTACTGGCAGCACCCAAATGGGTTCTTAAAGCAATCAAAAATCTTCAACGGGATTTTTTATTGGGGAATACGAAACAAAAAAAGAAAATGGGCTCTAGTAAAGTGGGAAACAATTTTCCGCCCAAAATATTCTGGAGGCACTAGATTACGGGATGCTCAACATCGCAATGAGGTCATGGGAGTGCTCATTTGGTGGAAATGGCTCTCGAAACTAGATACTCCTTGGGCAATCCTATGGACAGCTAAATATGTTAATAATAGACTAGTAGATGATTTAATTCGGCTCAAAGAAGTTGGCACATGCTCTCTAATTTGGAATGATGCCAATCAACATAAAGATCTAATTCAACAACATAGCTTTTAGGAAATCAAGAATATGGAGATAATACGAGGTTTTGGGAGGACTCCTGGCAGCAAAGACCCAAATTAAAGGACCTATTCACACCCCACCAGCTTCAGGATTGGGTAGAGCAACCAACGATTAAAGTAAATCAACTTTGGGCGGAAGCTCACACCCAAGGTTACAGACAATGGCTAAGCTCGAACCTCATTCTTAGGCAAGGCATGGAGTCCATCAAAGATAGGCTGGACACAAAATTCTCAAATAGGAAAATACGCCACTCTGATAAGGAATATAACATTATATGGGGTTACGAAACGACAGTTACCTTCACATCCCAAGAAGCATATCATATAATACTAAGGGACCATACCATCAAGGATAGCCTCTCGCACAAAGTTTGGGATCCACCAATTTCGCCAAAAATCTCCACCTTCCTCTGGTTGCTGTGTCAAAACAGAATCCTTACTTGGGACAATATATGGAAACAGAGTTTTCATGGACCTTCCATCTATCCAAATTGTAAACAGGCAGAAGAAACTAAGGAACATCTTCTAAACTCGTGTCTGTTAGCAACCCGACTTTGGGAGAAAGTTAGCTTCAGATGTCAAAGAGATGGACAAAATAAGGAGAATTCCACCAACACTATTTGCTCTTGGGCACCTCACCCTTATAAATGTAAAATATTAAATTCCTTATGGAAGCTAATACCATGTTTCCTCATGTGGACAATCTGGAAAGAGAGAAATAGTCACATCTTCAAGGACCATTCCTCTCCAATAGAAGTTCTATGGAACAACATATGTCAAAACATACAAGAAACCTTGATTCTCCAAACTTGGCTTGATGATGATTTCCCCTCCACTCAATAGGAACAAAATATACGGGTGAACTAGAACCTTCAGTGGAACCATAAGTAGGAACACCAAAGGAAAATCCCTCCATCTGGAGCTACACTTGACAAATGGACTCCACCTCCACCACCGATGGTATAGCTCAACTTTGATGGAGCACCAAAAGGAAATCTAGGTAAAGTAGGGTTTGGAGGAATATTCAAAAATCACAAGGGAAATGTTCTCCAAACATTTATGGGGTCAATCGGTTGGGATACAAAAAACTCAGCTGAATTAGAAGGAATATGGCAAGGACTTCTCCTGGCTTAGAGCAACAAATTCTCCCACTCATAATTGATTTATGCCCCAGCGCAGGTAAGACATCAGCACTGGCTTGATGTTAGAGGTTAGACCCTCTCCTCTCGACTCAATCCTCCATGTGCACCCAACTCATTCAAAAACCGACTGAGCCGACTAAGGTCGACCCCTACTATCATGCCTTGAATCTTTGAGTGGATTGTCTATTAATGGGTTAGGGTTCTATACAAAAGCTCAAGTCGAGGAGTCAATTCATTCTGACTATTCTTCTTCGACGATAAATCCCGACTCTCAGTATGCTATCTGTTGACTCCTTCATCTTTTCTTTGACATCTCCGTATACTTTTCTTCTATGTTCACTCTTTTCCCTATGAACGACTCTATCGTGCCTCCCTTGCTAGAATGACTCTTTAGTGGCATTTAATCTCTCACGACCTTGTTATTTTTTCTCATTCACGCCCTTGATATTTTTTCTCATTCTTACATATTGTGAGGTTAGCCAAGCCTTCCATTCTTCCCTTCCTCAAGTTCATGGAACATCAATCACCTTGCACTGTTGATGAATTTCCATTATGATTGTATATTTGTTAAGCGAACATGTCAAAGGAAGTCAATGCTCTTCTCAGTGCTTTCTCATGTTGTGTCCTTCAAACCATGCCTCTCGAAATATATTTGTTTCCAGAATGATTTATGTTTTCAGTTGCTTTGCTCTGTGCACCCCTTAAGTCCTCCAATGAAACTTATCAACCTTGTAGTAGTTCCATTATATTCTCCTCTAGTAAGGTACTCTTACACGTCTAAGACTCTCTTGTGAGAATGAATCTTTCACTACCGTTTCCTTCTAGTACCAATTTTCTTAAACATTGTTTATGCCTCCCACACTACTCCAAGTTTTTATTGTAGTGATGCCATTCTCCCAAGGAATATTTACTACACCCCTTCATCTCCACTCCCCATATGGTTGTTATCACACTCTTTATGATGGTCTTCTTATGCATAGGTCATATCAACGAGAAATATACACACTCTCGGACAAGCCTCTATTATATAAGTTTTAAAAATTGAACAATACCATAGGAAACATCAATTCTGATAGGAAGAAAAAACTGGAGAATATATCCACTCTATCAAAATCGAAAGATATTTACATAAGATTGTATGGTGGGCTCTCTACCTAATTATTTTGTCCCAACAAAATTACTTTCCATCTAGAGGTCTCTTATCTCTATACATAATATTACAACTAGAAAATATCCTAACAGATGAATCATATGGGATACATATCCATAAAATCTAAGACTAACTCGCAACTAGTTAAACCCCTATTACCTTTATACAGGCCCATTTTGGGAAAATTGCCAACTCATTAAAAACAACCTGTAAGAAATCAAAACACCTAACACCTATGAACCCTATATTCATCTAGAATTCGGAAACCTATACACATCTCATATTGATAAATTGTAGTGTTTACAAATTTATAATTGGAGGAAAATTATTTTCCCCTTAAGAAAATTCACGACTTGGGGCATAAATCTAAAAGTGCTACCTAAGGATTATGATATTGCATCAGACTCCTCAGGTGGGGGAGAATATGACCTCTTGGTCATATGCCTCCTCATTCCCAAACTCTATTTTGTTGTTAACTTCTTACTCAATTGTCATGCTTCCACTTGCTATGATCCCGAACTTTACAAATCTCTTCCTTCATTGCTAATGTAACTTTGTTAAGTCAACATCATTATTTTTCTAATATGTATGTCCATTTGACATTACTGTTGGTAAATATTATTTCCTCTTTTTTTCTCAAGTTGTTGTAACCAATCCCCCTCATGAGTGTCCTAAAATAATACAAGGCTTCAATTCTCCACTTCATTCTATTCTTTATTGTAAAAATTGGCAGTCCTCCCTACAGATGCTCTATGGATAGTAGATTTCCATCTTCCATACATTCAATGGATTCACGGCAGAAATATTTCTTCCTACCCAAATAAAATATACCATTACAAACTATTGGACATTTTCTAGAACAAGTTTGAGTCCCATATTCTCTGCTTAACAATGAAATGTTTTTTCATGAGATAGAATGGTCTTATCACTCTTCTCCTCTTTTTTTTTGATAGTATCTATTGTCCTTCCCATGCTTCCAAAATTACACTCTCAACAATCAGTTCATCATGCAGACCTTTGATGCCTTGAGCACCTTAGCCTCTACTGATTCCTTAGTTGCATTCTTCAAGATGTCTTCTTTAATCTTGGGATTGTCCAACCAACCCTCTAAAAATTTTAATTCCTTTTCATAGTGTGACAACAAAACAATTGCTTTTCTCCCTTCCTCTTCATTATAGGAACCTTTACAATTTTGTTGTATATCTTCACTCCTCTTTATACATTTCTTCGTATTCTCATTCTCCCTTTTGGAAATATTTCCATGTTCTCGACTTTTATGAGAAAATGGTGCATCATCCCTTTCCCTTGTAGAAATTTTCTGGTTCTTTTCTTCATACAAAGTTCTTATGATAGCCTAAAATGGTTGTCCAATCTCTACAAAACTTAATGCTGGCTCATATACTCATTCTTTAATATGTTGGTCATGGTTCTCAACTTCTTTTTTCTATTTCCTTTTAAGGAAAAATTTATAGTTTCCTCATTCTCTATGACAACTTGAAATCATTTTCCTTCTTCATGACATATACATCAACAAAACATATTAGTTTTAAAAGAGAGACACTTGGGCCTCCATTGATGCTTTTAATGCCACCTGCAAATTTCGAGCTATCCCACAATCTATGAGACCATAAACTAGTTCCATATTTTCTCCTTCACCATCCCTTCTTGGGAAACCTGCATAAATGCACAAGTTATTAGTTTCAATAAAAAAAGGCACTTTAGCTTCCTCTTCTATTAACAACTCCCCCTGCGAGTTTGGAATCTTCACACATTGCATGAGTGTAACAACTCTTGGTTTATTTTCCATGCAAATAAAATAAAACCAAGGTCATGGGACACATATTCCAAGTTGTGTGGTGGGAAAATATTAAAGTGGCCATCACTTTTATTAATGGATATGGGAATTGGCAAAGGCATTGGAAAAGGAAAAGAGGGAATAAATGAAATTTAATTAAGGAAATAAAGGAAAATAGGAAAAAATGAAGGTGAAGAGCCACAAATATGCATGAAAGGAAAATTAGAGAGAATGAAGTAAAATCAAAGAAAAAGGAAAAAGAAAAGGAAGAGACACTAGTCATCAATGATAAAAATGCAATAGAGAAACAACTGACAACTTTTCACAATTTTTGGCTTAGTGCTTGATCATTCCAACTCTCTTATTCCACTCTTACACACTTAGAGCATTCTTGGAGTATCTTAGGCTTCACTTGGACTTGGAGATAAGAAAGTAAGATGGAAAAGGATTTGGTGGGCAGTGGAAAAGAATTTTTGATAATGAACTACAATAGAAGAAATTGCAGGTAGCAGGTTGCATGCGTGATTTCCTTTCTAGTATTTGAATGAATGGTACATGCATGTACTTTTTTTGTTAGTTTTCTATCATTGGAATGGGATATTCCTAGATTGACAATGGCTTTAGCCTTACCATTCCATTTCCTTGATATGCATGATGTAATGTGCTCTCTATTTTGATTAAGCTAGTCGACTTAGATCCCAGTTGAGGTGGTCTTGGGAAAATTCCAAAGGGTCAATGGTGGAGATGGGCTTTCTCCAGGAACTCTAGACAGATGGGTGGAGATAGGAAAATTCCTCTACAGCAAATGAAGGAATTTAGAGGAATCCAATTTTTTTTGGTATTAGTGATTTCTGGATGAGTTTAGGTGAAATAATTGTGGCTGAGGATTGACTTGGTTTGGCCTCTGGAAGCCCTACTTTGTTATTTGGGTTTACCCCACATGACCCCACATTCATGCTTGCAATATGGCATGGGGATGATTGACTGAAAGAGAGATTTGGTTTAGCACAATCTATGGTCGGGTTGTACATGGAAGTCTTGACCTAGTTGGATTTTGCATATGATTAGTATGAGATATTTCCTTATTGTGATCAATGATTATATGTATTGGTTATTATGTTGATCTTATGATTGGTTTTCCATGGAATTTATTTAGGTTATATGATTTTTATCGAGAAATATAGTGTCCACTCAGAGATGCTAGTCCCACTAAGACTGGTAGCTATCTTAGAAACAAACAAACTAAAACCACTTTCGCTTTCCTTTATGAGAAGTAGATAAGAGGGGAACAAAGGACACTAACCTTAGTCTTGCGCTTGGTTCCTCTATTTTTTGATAGATCTTTGTTGCTTCTTCTTTATCTACCCAGCTTCAAAGAGCACCTGTGGAATCAAATTAGCATAATACTATCGAAGAACAGAGATCTACACTCATAAGCAATACAGGACCATATATGTATTGACCACACAAACGCATATATCATCAAACATACAAGAATGTGGAGGAAAACTTGAATAGCTTTATTAATATCAAGAGTAGCCAAGAGGATTACAACCAATTGTTCTGACCTAGCGTCATCCTCTTAGCATGAAAGCCCTTCTTCACGTCATGAAAAGCTTAGATCACCCAACAATATGATGTTGCACTAGGAAACCAACAACACTTCCTTACAGGATATAAGATTCCAGCCTCTAGATATCTGTGATGAGGGATCCATATATAGATGATTACAGGGGGGTGAGTCGGCTTCTGGGATTTTGATTAGTGTCCTCTCTCTGATAGTTCTTGATTCCACTTGGAGATTGATGATCTATTACTCATCCCTGGGCAAATTCAGAGAGGCAAGTGTCACAGGAGAAGTTTCTGGAAGATTCGATGATCATCCACCTTGCAAACTATCTTTGCCATTTGTCCACTCTTTCCCATCGCACCCTACAGAAGGGCTTTCTAGTATGCATCGCACCCTTTACACTGAGCAGGTGAGATGCATCGCACCCTCTGCACTGGGCATTCTGTATGGTCTAGTTTTGGTCAGTTCTGAGCAATTTTCTGTGGTGAACTTCTGGGAGATGATGTAATCAACTAACCTTGCTCCTTTAGGGCATGAAGCAACACTTTTAGGGACTTAGGAGCCCTTGGTTTATGGACATGTATGATTGGGGTTGCAGTGCCCAAAAATTTCTATAACAATGATGGCTACAAAACTGGTTGAATTGTATGTTCTTGCTACGGATCTTGTTAATGATTTGATAAGTTAATGAATGGTTAATGTATGCATTGGCTACCAAGTGTTTTTGAAACTAACATGAGAGAGAAATAAGCATTATTTATGATTCTATGATGAAGCTAAGAATATCATGATCACATATGCATTCATGACCCGCAACTACTATGTTTAGCATGTGTTTTACAAAATGTCTGTCATGTGATCGACATGTTTTGGACAAGATATAGCTTTAGTGTTGAGAAGTGCAGGAAGAAAGTCTCAGTTTGACTTTTCCTTAGTCAAATTGAGAAAGTTCAAATTTCCATGTCAAAAGACAACTTTGATTAAGCTAACTTGTTTGACATGGATCTTTTCACTCAGTTAGCTTAGTAAAATTGATTTAGAGGGCTTGAAATTGAGTTAAGAATGTGTGATTTCTAACTTTTAGTAATCAACTTTAGTTACATCCAATTGATTTAAGTTAAACTATTTCTAACAGTTGGAGAAACTAGTGGAATGTCAGTTGCGGAGTGGGAAAACATTGTAAACCAGTGATCATCTAGTTAACTAACCAATCTACTTAAGTAACTAGTGCATGCATAGAATTCGAGTCCCCAGTTGTGGTGAGATTCCAAGTGTAACAAGAACCTGTAAACTAGTTTGAGTGTATAGGTGTTGCATGTAGGGAGATGATCAAACCTTTGTAATTGCATAATCAATTGGAGGAAAATTCATAAAAAATAGGGGATAATTCTCTAAAAACTATGAAGGAAATATGGTCTCAAGTAGAGGCATCAATTGACTAAGTTTGGGTCAGAGCTTCTCATTGAGGAGAGAGATAGGTTATTCACTTACAGATTGAGATCATACTAAGCTAGCAATTGTAATACTTATCTATTAATCTCATTAATGCAAAGATGATTGAGGGGATTTTCCCGGCTAGTTTCCACTAGAAAAAATATTGTGCATATGTGTTATTCCTTATTACATGTCTGAGATTGTTGTTCTAAATTATGAATTGAATTTTCTAGATCAGTGGAGTAGAATTGTGTCTTTTGATTCAAATTAAAATTTCTTGAGCACTTGCAATTCTATCACTAAAATTCTACACAGTATTGTTCGTATAGACATATTATCAGCTTTTACATAGTTTTGGGAAGTTCTGGGTTCTTCTAGGTAGAGGCTTATAGGCGAGCCCTGAAAAGTGGCAGTCATATCAGAACCACACCATCTAAACTAGAAAAAATCAATTGTAACCACATGCAGAGAGGAGCATGCATGCGATTGGAGCCTTCCAATGGCATGCAAAGTGTGTCACACCTGGAGTTTGGGTATAAGGTATGAGAAAAAAAAGTTCCATCTTAAGGATTGATCACTAGGGATGGTTGTCAGACACCTAGGTGATTCAAGGTCCCTGAGGGATGGAAGTATGTTTCTCATTAGTAGGCCCTACTTCCATAATTGGAACTTGGAGGTTGGATCATATCATACTAAAAACTAGCTCATGTTTACCCTGGTGAGCTTGCAAAAATAGTTGAATGTGGGATGGGGTCATTACAAGATGGTATCAAAATAGTTTCGTTCCTTGTAAACCATTATTTGGTACTAGTGTTATAGAGTGCTATCAAAGTGAGGTTTATAGTATTGGATCTTGGGGTACATGAAGATGGCTATGGTTATCATGGATGAAATTATTGTTACAATTCTGTATTATTATCATGTATGCCTCATGATGTGGATATGTCGATGCTATTACTATATATATTGTGCTAATGTAGATTGATTTGTGAAGATGTGATAACCTATCTTGAGATACACTGAGGTATGATTTTGATTATGTCTTCTATTTGATTTAACTTACATGGTATGATTTCACAAAATAGATGGCCAAAGATGAAGATCAGAATGGTGGATTGCAATTCACAAGAATCTATGGAGAGGCCTTATGTAAATTTAGCAGAAAGGAAAAAGTCAGTTGAGAAGAAAGGAGAAGAGTACTCTCCTGATCTAGAAGATATATTGAGGAGTCTGAGGGCAGAGATTAGGAGTTTCAAAGAATATAACAATATGTTGATTTAGGCAGAGTAAATACTTGTAAGGGCTCTAAAAAGTAAGCAGAAGTCAATGCAATTTTTCTTCAATGCCTTTCAGACTTATAGAAGTAGGGACAACTAGGGATCAATCATGGATATAGGGAGGATGAGATGACTAATTTGGCATATGGTAGTAGGTCTCAGAGAACACATAAGGTGGATATAGATGATACTGTCAGAGGTGGAAGATCCTTGGATACACCTGGAA
This sequence comes from Pinus taeda, assembly GCA_000404065.3. Taxonomy (NCBI): domain Eukaryota; kingdom Viridiplantae; phylum Streptophyta; class Pinopsida; order Pinales; family Pinaceae; genus Pinus; species Pinus taeda. The sequence continues at coordinate 87,077 of APFE030631713.1, read as the reverse complement.
GAAAGGGTAGTACATATGTGTTCTATTCTAGTTGTTCTTCTAGAAGGCATCATCACCATCACCCCCAACATCCTTATAGAAGGAGTGAGAAGCAGTATTCTCCAGAAGAGTTCAATAAATCCAAGCATCCTACTTATGAAGAAGATATGAAGAAATTAAAAATGTATAAGCATGGATACATGGGATAAAGAAGTTTTTTATATTGCATGATAATTCAAAGAAAATGAACACTAAGATATCTACCATAAGTCTTAAGATAAATGAATATATCTATGGGAAGATGTAAATCATGTTAGAGGAATTATATAAGAGGAGTTAATTGGGATGAGTTTGGAAGACTGTTTAATAATAAGTACATGTAAGAAATATATTATGATGAAAGGGCCAAGAAGTTCTATGAGTTGAGGATGGGTTCCATGGAAAATGATGAGTACAAGAGAAAATTTCTAGATCTCTTGAGGTATGTAACCTATCTCAAGGATAAGAAATCAAAGATTCAAAGGTTCATGAATGGGTTGTCAGTAGCATTCAAATATTGGATTGAGTTTGAAAAGATTCAATCATTGGAGGAAGCCATCATAAAGTTGAAGCATTGTTATGAGTAGTCAAAGTGAAAGATTGAGTTCAAGTGTGAGTGGAAAGGTAATAAGAAGACTAAAGCAAAATTGCCTAAGAAGTGAGGAAGAATTGAAGATGCAAGTGATAAGGAAAATGTTTCTTCTTAAAAGAATTCCAATGCAGTTGAGAGAGGACATGGGTTTTATCCTGAGGAGTAGAAGAATAAAGGCAATGGTGGAAAACCTTTGAGGTGTTGATTTTGCAGTGGAGATAGTTATAGGAGGGATTGTCCATTGCACTAGGGTGGTAGGCCTCAGATTTACAGTGCTCAGGAGGCACAGATAGTTGGGGATATTGGTTAAAGTATTCCTCAGATTTATTCAGTAGTGGATAACAGGTAGGTCTATTATCATGTTTCTATTTTGATTGATCCTAGATTGAATTATAGTTATTTAGTCATGACTTGGTGGATAAGTGTTGCTTGAATAAATAATTTCATGCAAAATATTGGTTGCATAGTTGGCTACAGGGACCAAGAGAAGAGTTCATCATTGGGTGAGATCTTTTTCATTTTACCTTAATGGTATGCCTACATCATCACATCTAAATCTGCTTCTTTTGGGTTCATATAGTATGCTATTGGGCATGGACTAGATTTTCATTAACAAGACTAAGGTGGGATGTTATGATATGGCTATTGAGTGCCTGGATGATGATGGTGAAAGGAGAATCTTGTACGGAAGGAAGAATCCTACGTCATTGAGAATGGTTGCCACTATGCAAGAGAAGTGCATTCCAAGGAAATGCTATTTATTGTTTCCAGTGCATGTTCCTAGTGATAAAGGGGAGGATGTTGAGGATGAGGAATTCCTGGACATGTATCTTGTCTTACAGTATTTTTAGGATGTGTTTCCTACAAATATTCCAAAGCTACCACCTCATAGGGTAGTGGACTTCTCTATTAAGTTGATACCATGAGTAACACTGACATCTAAGGCACCTTACAAGATGATCACCCTAGATTTGGTGGCACAGAAGTTGCATCTTAAAGAAATGCTTGATAAGCGATACATAAGGCTAAATGTGTCTCCATGCGATGCACTAGTGTTGTTTGCAAGTAAAAACGATGGTACTCTCAAATTATGCATTGATAACATGCAATTGAACAAGGTGTCCATGAATAACGTATATCCATTACTGAGGATTGATGACTTTCTTGATCAAATGAAGGGAGTAGTAGTGTTTTAAAATATTCATATGAAAGAAGTATAACATCAGGTGCACATCAAAGAAGAAGGGATCTACAAGGCTGCATTTTGTATGAGGTGTAGGCACTATTAGTTAGTGTTTGTTCCTATTAGTCTTACTAATTTTTTATCCACCTTAATCTGTTTGATGAACAATGTGTTGCATCCTTACCTAGATAACTTTGTGAAAGTCTTTGTTGATGCTATATTGGTATATTCTAAGAATGAGGAAGAGCATGTAGATAACCTGGAAACAATGTTGATATTGTTGAGAGAGAATATGTTATATCACAAGCTCAATAAAAACAATTTCTTTCATTCTTGAATTCATTACTTGGGACATGTTGTTTCAAAGGAAGGGATAGTAGTGGATCTAGAAAATATTAAAGTTATAACGGAGTACAACTTTGGAATGTGGATGAAGTCAAATCATTCATGGGACTAGTAGGTTACTACAAGAGATTCATGTGGAACTTATGAAATATTAGCTATCCTATTATATATTTACAGAGGAAAGGGATGGAGTTTGAATGGAATGAGAAGTATGCATCTAGTTTTGAGAAGTTGAAGCATTTGCTTACAAATTCTCCAATTCTGAAGATTGAAAATCCTAATAAGGAGTTTGTGGTTTGTACTGAAAACCAAGGGAACAACGCAATGAATTAGGAGCTTGGAGGCTTGCAAATTTGGCTAAGTATTGTGCAAAGATAGTCAGTCAGGCATAGGATAGAAAATACTTATGCAAGTTGAGCTCAATGTTGAGGAAAGAATATTGTTTTCATCTAGATTATTTGGCTAATGTGATATACACATAGCAAGGGTTTTTAGCTATGGCTTTCCCCAGAAAATTATTTTGTTATGTGTGATTAAATTATGTACCTTCTATGCTTCATGATTTCATGATCGTTTATTATTTCCACTAATGAGTAACGTAAATTTAAGTCAATTATTTTAGCATATTATAATCTGCACTTTAAATATATGAGGATTTTATACATGGTATTGGAGCCGGAATCACTACAGAAGAGGAGAATATGATTTTTCCTTTTGCAGGATAAATCGAATTTGAAGCATCATACTTCAAAGCCAATAGGATTTCTTTCTATAGATTCAGGCTCGAATATGCCATTGAGTCTAGTTCAAACTAGCTTTCTTGGAAGGAAAGGATGGATGTAGTGTTGGAAGACAATGTACTTAAGGAATTCATAGAATAATGTTCCTAAGCCTCCAAAAACTAATGCTCAACATATGGCATAGTGGATAAAGTTTGTAGAAGAGGCGAGAAGGATTATCCTAGAAGGAGTTCGAGATCATATTGTCTTGAACCTTCGTGGTAAGGAAACTCCACTTGCAATGCGAAAGTTCTTGATGGACCAATTTCAAAATAATAGTGACCACATGAAGCTGGCAATGAAGGACAAGCTCAGAAAGATGAATATGGAGAAGGGAGATACAGTACCAAAGTACTTGACCAAGTTCACCCAATGTTGGGATGAGATTGGAAGTGTTGTTTTTATAGCTGTTGAAGACGATATGGTGATCCTAGCACTTCTAGGACTTCCCAAGAGCCGACACAACTACTAGGACTCAGTTAATGGGAGGGAGAAGATACCATAGTGGGAGTGATTATGGTTTGACTTGGTAGAATAAGAGATTTGACGAAACACAAAAGATGGTTCCTCATCTGAACATGATAATGAGGAGAATTGTGCCTTAGATGGAAAGGAAAAGAGAGAGAAGGTGAAGTCATCTCATTCAGAATTACATTTCATTCAAGGTGAAAATAAGAAGGACATGTCGAAGATTAAATGCATTTACTGTCACGAGTTAAGACACATAGCCACAGGACAGGTGAAGAAGATTAGGGTTTGAGTCAAGAACCTGTATGCACTTGAGGTAGAAGATGCATGCACAACCTTGAGGAGAAAGGCAAAGATGAGAGATATGGTGGTTGAGAGGGAGCATGTTAGAGCTCTCAACATGCAGCCTTAGAAGGAGCCTCAAGACGTTGTGGAGCAGCCACAAATGGAGAAGGATAGGGGAGGAACTTTGGAGAAATCAACTAAGGAAAGGACCTCCAGTAAGGAGACAGTTCGATCCAAGTGGGCAAAGGGATCACATGCAATTATGCTTCGAGGTGTGAGGTGGAGCAATGTAGATCCATAGTCCAAGAGTTATAGGAATTTGGGTAGGTTCCATTGTGGCATTATCGTCATGGATCATTACATTTCTATAGGGGCCCATAGTATTTAGTAGAAGAAGGATCATTTTCATTCAAGTAGTGAGAAGTGTTGATAGTAGAGCAAGAGGCTCAGTAGCAGAGTCAACATCCGCACCATCTTTTCCCAGTAGATAGTTTCAGACATAGTTGATTTAATTTATTTTGTTTGGATTCTTTTTTGTTGTAGGTGTTGTAGTAGCAACACCAACAGTGACAAAATTGGCATGCAAAACATTCAAAAGTTACTAGAACACAATAGAGTTGAATTCCTTTCTTGTTTAGAGAATGTGTTCAAAATAGCATCAAGAAAGAAAATCCTAATTTATTTTTTCCTTGAATTAAATTAGGAAATTAAACTGTAATTACATATCTCATGACAACTTGTCATAGTTAACTAAGTTGATTTGACTTAGCTCATTTAAATTTGACTTGGGAGTCTAACTATAGTTATTGAGATTTTCTCCTACAATTTAGAGCATTAGTAGAGCTTATTTTGAGTTGTAATTATTTAATTTAGTCCAACTGAGTTAGAGTTAGTTAAACTAGTTCCAACTGATGGAGGAACCAGTAATAGATCAGAAAGAGTGGGGGTGTAACCAAAAACAGTGTGATGTAACCAACAATAGTGGGGCCTAACCAGCAGTAGTGGGGTCTAACCAGCAATAGTGGTGTGTAACTTACCGTAGTGAGATGTGACTTATTAGAGAGGGATGTGACTTACTATAGTGGGGTGTAACTTACTATAATGAGGTGTGACATACTACAGTGGGGTGTGATTTACTGTAGTGGGGTGTGACTTACTATAGTGGGTTGTAACTTACTTTAGTCGCATGTAACCTATAGCATTTTGGTGTAACCTATAATAGTGGGGTGTAATGAGCACTAATTATTAAATTGGATATTCACTCTAATTAACTCATGCATTTCAAATCAGACAATTACTCAGTTGAGAATTGAGTTTAGGGATAGTGTACTATCGATTGTAAAACAATCTAAATTAAACCAATGGTGCATGCTTTTAGAGGAAGGCCTATCAGTATTGCACAATTCATAATTGAGAAATTTCCACATTAAATAGAGGCTAATTCCCAAGGGAAAAACACAAGGAATTAGGAGCTTAGAGGCTTGGAAATTTGGCTAAGTATTGGCCAAAGGCGATTAGTTAGGAAGAGGATAGAAAATACTTATGCAAGTTGAGCTCAAGGTTGAGAAAAGCATATTGTATTCATCTAGATTCTTTGACTAATGAAATATATAGATAGTAGGGGTTTTTAGTGGTGGTTTTCCCCAGAAAATTATTGTGTTATGTGTGATGCAATTCTTTCTCTTTTATGCTTCATGATTTTATCCATCATTTATTGTTTCTTCTAATGCATAGAGTAAATTCAATTCAATTTTTTTAGCATATTACAATTTGTAGTTTGAATCTATAAGGAATTTATAAAGAATGGAATCGGGAGGTCATTTCCATGGAATTTATTATAGGATACTTGAGGACATCGAGGCATCTTGATTCGATCATGATTGTGGTTGATAGGTTAAGAAAGGTATCTAACTTCATCATAGTGAAGTCTACAAATTCATCTAGTGAGGTAGCTCAGATATTCATCAGGGAGATAGTGAGGTTGCATGAAGCTCTATAGAATATTGTATCAGATAGAGATGCCAAATTCACTACCAAGTTTTGGAAGGAGTTGTTTGTAGGCTTGGGGACAAAGTTACCCTTTTGTACAACTTATCATCCACAAACAAATGGACAAACAAAGAGGATTGACAAGATTCTTGAGATATGTTGAGACTGTATTTCATGCATCAACAAAGGAAGTGCGAGTACCATCCACTAGTAGAGTTTTCATATAATAATGGATATCATGAATCCTTTAGATGATACCATTTGAGGCTCTATATCAGTGAAGGTGTAATACTCCTATTAGTTGGAGTGATTTAGTGAACAAGGTGATGATTGGATCGGATATGTTGGCTGAGAAAAAGGTAGAGATGCAGGTACTTTAAAGGAATTTGAAGGTGGTAGGGGAATAGCAAAAGAGTTATGAAAATTGACATAGAGCATTGAAGGAATTTTTGGTTGGATAACATGTGTACTTGTGCATAAATCCCATGAGCAGATCGTTGATGACTGGGTCATGTTCCAAGTTGGAACGAAGGTATTATGGGCATTTTGATATTTGTGAGAGGATTAGATGAGTGGCATACAAACTTGAACTACCCACATCAGTGAAATTCCATGATGTTTTCCATGTTTCATTGCTGACAATATATGTGTAGGATGTTGATAATGTGATTTATTGGTCTGTATTGTAGGTGGATCCAAGGGGAGAGTTCCAACCAAAGCCATAATGCATATGGCAGTAGAAAGAACTCATTCTCTAGAATAAAGAAATAGACAAGGTCAAAGTGCACTGGAAGCACTTTGGGCTCAATCAAGCTACATGGGAGATGGTTGATCAAATGTTAGCATGTTATCCTTCCTTATTTTCTAGATGAGAAAATGTGTTTTTTGGTTATGTGTGTGTGTGTGTGTGTGTGTTGTAAATACTACAATAAGCTATGTTATAAAGCTCCAATAAGTAGTATGTTCTAAATACTTCAAATAGTTTTGTTTTAAAGCTCCTATAAGTAGTATGGTGGTCATGTTTTCAATAGTTGATATATTTTAAATATTGTATTCAGTTGTGTTATAAATATCCACAAGAAGAATGTTTTTCTAGCTATAACAATCCTAGAACATTGGCAACGGTGTTTCCCCATGGAGGAGGTGTTTGTAACAACCCATAGTTTGTTTTCCATGTAAATAAAAGAAAAAACCAAGGTCATGGGACACATATTCCAAGTTGAATGGTCGAAAAACATTATAGTTGGATTCACTTGTGGTTTATTGATGGCTTTGGATATTAGCAAATCCATTGGAAAAGGAAAAGAGTAAATAAATGACATTTAATTAAGGAAATAAAGGAAAATAGGATAAAAGGAAGGTGAAGAGGCACAAATATGCATGCAAGGAAAATTAGAGAGAAAATGAAGTAAAATGAAAGAAAAAAAAAAGAAAAAAAGAAAGGAAGAGACGTAAGACATCAATGATAAGAAGGCATTAGAGAAACAATTGACAATATTTGACAGTTTTTGGCTCATTGCTTATTCATTCTAACTCTCCTCTTCCTCTCTTACACACTTAGAGTATTCTTGGAGTATCGTAATATTCAATTAGACTTGGGGAGAAGCAAGCAAGAAATAAAAGGAATTAGTGCGAAGTGAAAAGGAAGGTTTGATCAATAGCTACAAGATGACAACATAACATGTAACATGTTGCATGTGTGATTTCCTTGCTAAGATTTGGATGCATGGTACATGCGTGTGGTTTTTTAGTTATTTTGTTGTTATTGACAAGAGATTTCATGGATTGACAATGGTTTCAACCTTTCCTTCTCATTTCTTGGATAGCCATGATGTGATGGACTCTTTATTTTAATTAACCTTCAGTTAATCAGTTAACTTGGATTCTAGTTGAGGTGTCACAGGAAAATTCCAAAGGGTCAAGGGTAGAGATGGGCTTTATCTTAAAACTCTTGATGGATGGGTGGAGACAGAGAAAGTCCTCTCGATCTAGTGAAGGAAGTTGGAGGCATCCAAGCTTGTCTTGATATTAGTGATTTCTGGACCGTTTTAGCTGAAATCACTATGGCTCATGGTTGAGGAGGTTTTTCGCCCGGAATCCCTACTTGGTTCTATTTTTGTTTAAACCATAGGATCCCACATTCATGCTTGGAATATGGCATGGGGTGATTGGTTGAAAAATAGATTTGGTTAAGCCCAATTTATGGTTGGGTGGTACGTGGAAGTCCCTTAATTGGTTGGTTATTTTATTTTATTTTATTTATTTATTTATTTATTTTAAAGAGTGGTTCATGGAAACTATGTTCCTGCTACATACACGATAAAATAAAGGTATATCAACCCAAAGGGATCTACCTATCAGCCAAAATAGCAAGGCCTAACTCCAAGGGTGTCGAGGAGATTTGATCGCGTGACCTTTCGATAGGCGAGGTACTTAGCAACAACAACTTGACCAATTGATATATCCCTTGGGGCTTGACTTGGTTGGATTTTTCATATGATTAATATGAAAATTTTTCTTATTTTGAACAATGAGCATACATACTACTTATTATGTTGACCTTATGACGGGTTTCTCGTGGACTCTATTTTGGTTATATGTTGGTTATAGGAATGGTTGAATTATATGTTCTTGCTATGGATACTGTTCATGATTTAATAATTTATTGAATGGTTACTGTATGCATGGGATAGCAACTGTTATATTAGCTAGCTTAAGAGGGAATAGATACTTTAATTATTCCTTTATGAAGTTAAGAAGATCATGATTAAATACACATACATGACCTGTAACTACTATGTTTACCATGTGTTTGATGAAATTTCTATCATGTGACTAGAAAGTTTTAGACAAGATATAGCCTTAGTATCATTTGTATATAGTTATTATCAACTTTAACATGGTTTTGGGAAGTTCTAGTTTATTGTGGGTAGAGGACCATAGGCTAGCACTGAAAATTTGTCAGTAATCTCGCAATCGCATCCCTAGAACTAGAAAACATTGGTGGTAACCATATAGAGAGAGAGGATCATGCATGTGTTTGGATCCTTCAAAACACATGCACAGTGTGTCATGCTTGCGGTTGGGTTGATGTTTGGGAAAACGAATTTCCAGCTTGGGATTGATCACTTGGGGTGGTTTTCAGACACCTAGGTGATATGGTGTCCCTAAGCAAGGTAATATGATTCTAGTTAGTAGGCCCCAATTCCATAATTGGAATTTGGAGGTAAATTCATATCATAGTAACAATCAACTCATATTTACCCTAGAGAGCTCATAAAATCAAGTAAATGTGGGATGGGATGGTTACAATGAGACTCTCCTTTAGTCTCCTCTCATCATCATATTCATTATCTTCCCAAAGTAGTTTTCCTTGTTTTGATATGTAAAGTCAATTATATTCTATCATCTCTTCATTTTGTGGACCTTTGTCAAGTCACTTATCCTTATATTCAAGTAGTGATCCTTATTCTAGTTCGTTGTCATAAACTACTCCTTTAGGCTTAGCTACTTTGATATCTCCTTCCCCCATATAGGCTTTTATTAAATGCATCATACTTGGGAATTTATTCTTAAAATACTCCTACCTAATAGGTACATTGGCCTTTTATAGCATTTCCCACTTTTGTTTCCAGCACTTTTCCCCCTCTTATAGCAATTGCTCTATGATGTTAAGTTTGTCCTTTAATTCAACCATCTCCCTACAAATTCCTCTTGGATTAACTTCCTAATCATGCCATTTATCTTGGCATCCTTCTCTCCTATACTATGTCTCTTACCTAAACCTTCACGATGACCAACAATGTTCATCTCCTTTTTAGCATGATCTTCTCAATGCTAATCAAGAGCTGCAACCTAGCCCTATAACAAGCCTCACCTTACTTGGTACCTAGACACCTCACCCCGCTTCAGTTATTTGTGTCGCTCCAGGTTTTGTCCACTGGAACGTATTTAGCACTCCTTTCTCCTCTCTGGATATTTCACCTTTCTCACTTATTGAGGACTTCCTTTCCCCTTTATCTCTTTCCCAACCTCAGGTGGAATCCCCCTTTCCTTATTTAGCCTCTCTATTGCAATGTTATCTGCCATAGTTCTCTACGTCTATCTAGCTAATATTCACATTCAAAACATCTATTGTTGTGTTGATGGTTCTAGACGTGCCAACATTTAGGGGATCTCCCCAGTATGAAGTCCTAACTAGACCTCTCACTATTTTGTGTAGGAGTCCTATCCGGTATGATGGGCCACTTGCCATTATCTTAGAGATTTGGCTTAGCTCTTGTTGTTAATCACATGAGAGTTTTATGCTCGTAACTTCAAGAAAGAGAAGTGAGTATGCCTGGTGAGTGTCTAATGTAACTTTGTGTCCAGGTTCTCTTACTGTAAGGGAGTGGTTCAAACTAAGCGTCTAGATGAGAGGTAGTAGTACCACCTAGGGAGAGACACACGCGAAAACCACAAGGGTCTTTCCATCATCCAATGAAATAGTCCACAGCGGATGAAACAATTGTTAAAACCAAAGTACAAGGGAAAACATATACACCATATAACATAATCCTCCACACAGGGGTGACGATTGTTATAATCAAGAAAAAACAAGGATGGTTTGCCTAATGTCTAGTGTAGTAGTCGACATGGATGAGACAAAAAGGATAAATAATACAACACATCTTCTACAATGTAAGTACTAAAACAACCGAAGTGGTCCAACTATCTTAGTACAAGCTAAGCAAACATGCATTACAAATGTTAGAAGAATATTCTTACAAATAGATACATAATAGGCGTGAAAATGTGTTGGCCTGAGACAGGCTTCTGAATTAAGAAACTTTTCGAAGACACATCTGTACACCATACATCACTAGCCCCAATAGTGGGACATTGGAGCCACTCCTCACTCCTCAAAGAACATACTATAAACTCTCAAGGCTATGTGGGAGGAGCTAAGGTGAAAATTCCTTTGCTCATACAATGAGGGGGTATATATATCCAAGCGGGAATAACTAACCCTTGTGACTCTTCAACTTCCCTCATCACTCTTTGAATTCCTGTGACTTTTCGACATACATGAATCTTCAAATTCATATGTGCATCTCTTGGACTTTCACATTACATTACATTTTATTACATCAAGTATGGCCCATAGTAGTGATGTGGCTGAGACAACTCATGACGCAACTTGACATGACATTGCTGACATGTATTGGTTGACTCCGATGTCTATGTAGAGTTGATATGCTGCAAAGTGATGGGTGTGCTCTCGATGTATCATGTATTCACCTCCTCATGGCAAAGTGTCCGGGGTATTTGATTATCTTAGTCTTTTCTTGGTGGTGCTCGTGTATGTTTCCCTTTCCCTTGTTGCTCGATGTGCTTTGTGCGTTCATTCAACTACAAAAAAGTCCTCTAGCATGTGCTCCTTCTTCATTTCATTCGTTTTCCTATCATGTTTGAGCCATGTACCTATTCTTGCAACCACCCATGAAGAGATGACTTCAAATCCAAAAACATCCTAGTCTAGCATGATGCAATATTTTCCATTTTGGGCACAGGTGACCAAGAGAGAGGGCAAGGCACTAAAAGTGTGAAGCGGACAACTAAGGCTAGGATGAGAGGCTTTAAAGCACTGTCCGGAAAAATTGTGGAGGTTTCACTCAGAGGAAGGTTTGCACGATCTAGGACAGCAATGACAATTGTAGGGTAGGACGCAGTTGGGTAGAACTGCGAATTTTCGTGGAGGAGAATAAGGCACAGTGTGAGGAAGAATTATTGGGCAATTTTTCATAGTTTCTAGGATAAGGATTGGGTAGGTCATCTGGGGGTCTAGTCGAGAATCTGCGCAATTTTTAGGAGATAGATAGAGCAAGAAGCAGGAGACCCTGGAAAACATTTCTACGTAGTTTTGTAGAGTAAGCCTAGATCAAGTTGCTGGGAGCTACTTGTCATAATTCCACATTTTCGAGAGACAATGTGAGCTAGGAAGTTCTTGTGTAGTTTCCACGATGAGTTCTGAGTGGGGCAACAGGGATAGCGCTAGTCAAAACAACACAATTTTCAGAGGGAGAGAAGGGAAAGCCATCAAGGGGCATGTAAGTAAAATATGCAGAATTACAAGAGGGAGAGAAAGGAAAGCTAGCAAGGGGCCGTCCAGTTGAATCTGTGCAATTCCTTGGAACAATGTAGTGACAGGTAGTAGAGACCTGATTCACATGACTACATAGTTTCTGTATACAGTGTAGGAGAGGCAACTGGGAAACTTCTCCACAGTTTTGGGGAGTAGTGTAGCCTCAGGGCATAGTGCAGTTCAGGTTCTTTAGCACACCAGAGGGAGGCTTGGTGAGTGATCTGTGGAAAGCATAGATTGGATTAGACTTGCAGACAAATTCTGCGCAGTTCTGGGAGATAGTCAGCCTGCTCACTTCCAGGATTGTGTAGTGTAGGCTACCCCAAAGGAAAACCTCATGCTCTACACAATTCTTGGCAATAAATTAGGGTCACTGAGAGATGAGACTACATAATGCAGCTCAATCAGAGTTCGGTTGAAGGAGGTTTATCCGGTCGACAGATTTTCATGAAAAATGACTAATGTGAGAGCAAGTGAACTTGTGCATACATGAATTTGTGATCACAGACTTAGCATGACTCGACCATAAGATACCTCAAACAAATAGGAAAAACATGTGCTCAGTGAGACTTCCTTTAAGGTTAAGAGTGGCAAGTGTGACACTTGAGATAGGTCTTCGAATGACCATGGCGACTGTTGCATGATAGTGCGTGCAACTTTGTGTGTGAGTATAACTGATGTTCACAGAGTGAAAACAACTCATGTATACAAGGACAAACCTTCAAAATGACCATAAAAAACTTGCAAGCATGACATAGCAATAAACATGCCAAATGAGCCCGAGTGATTAAACCATGAGGGGAAAACCAAGGAAGGCTATGAAATTTGGATGCACGCCAAAATTTTGGAGGGCGTCGCAGTCGCTACAACACTTGGTGACACACTGGTTGAATATCATCTTCTCTGTTTTAGTTCATTTTCACCACAAGGCCTTCGCCTTTCAAGGAGTATTGAATTGTTGTGCTAGTTACTTTGGCATCCCCACTTACCCCATGGACAAACATAGCTCACCTTGTACCGACTCATTCAAACACAACAAAACTTTCGGCTAGATTGGATTGTTTCAAAATCAGGAATACTAGTTTGTCTCACAAGCTTAAGATTTTCAAATTATAAGTTTTCATCTCTGGTTTTTCTCCACTTCGAGTAGGCCTGGAAAGTACCCCGATAAAATAATGCAAGAATAGAAGCATTGATCCACTTCCGACAAGCCTGGTCAAAACCTCAATGGAGTTTCCTACTTCACCTCTCTGTGCAGGAAGCCTTTCTCTTCTTTCACCTTTGTTTTCTTTTTAAAGAGGATTGTGCATAGGCACTTATTTAGTTTCGGGGTGAAAGAGGGATCCCAAATTATTGAGAGAAGAAGAGTTTTTTCCTTCAGAGAAGCATGCAAGACCTCTAATTTCGGTTTGATCATTTAGATTTTTCCCCTTCTCTCTTTCTACTCATTAGATAAGCTTAAACACACATAACAAAAGATTGAGTACAGACATGGGGTTTCCTAGTTTGGACATAATTTCATGGTTTGACCAGAGCTTCCCTTACAAATGGATAATATTTTATATCAAGACTTCATCATAAAAGACAAAAACATGACTGGCCAAGCATACAGTGTCACAAGGCTTTTTAACTTCACCCACATACTTATTCAAAATATAGAACATAGTATAGGACAACACTTCTTTACAAAACGAAAAGGAAAAGACATAAAATCAAAGCAAAGTGAAGTGAAAACAAAAAAGCAAAGCAACAAACAAGCAATGAGATGACTATATACATAGGGTGGGACATGGCCCCAGATCATTGAAAATAACATTTCCAATCTTGGCCACTGACAGGAAGGTTGTCAATCCTCCCATCAAGTGGTTGCAGGTGATACATGTTTTGGCCATGTTTTTCATGAACCGTGAAATGAACAATGCATAGGGACTAGAAATTTATGTGTTTTCATTTGTCTTCCTCGGGTTTATCCCACTTCAGGACTAGGTCACCCACAGAGAAGCTCATGCTCCGTGCAGACTTGTGATCGAGCCATCCCTAGATGCCCTTCTGGTGGAGTGAAATTGTTTCTTTTTCTTTCATCCATTCTTCTTGTAACTTGTTTAATGTGTTCATCCTACACTAAAAAAAAAAACATCTTGCATTGGGATTCTTGGGATAGCTTGAGAGCAAGTATGTATATATTTGGTGGGATGATGGCTTCTTTTCTGTATACAAGTATGGAGATGTGTTCAAAGAGGGAATGGGTGTAACTTAGTCAGCCCAAAGTTCATTCACTAGAGAGAAATGTTAATTTCAATGTTCAAAGTAAATGGTTTTTTTATGATGCAAATGAGATTCTTGTTGGTAGATTCGGCAAGACCATTTCCCTGTGACTAGTATTTAGCTGAATGTTTAAGTGCAATACCATGTTTCAATGCAAAATCATAAATATTTAATGAAGAAAAGTAAGTTGCATTATGAAAAACAAGTGATAAAGGAAGGCCAAACCTTTAAATGTTGTTCTATTGAAGGAAGATGATGACTTCCTGGTCATTCACTTGTTTAATCAGAACATCTTCTGTCCATTGCATGAAGTAGACTATAGTCAAGATGTAGTTGTGCTTCTTTGATGTATGTGGCAATATTTCCCTAATGATTTCTAAGCCCCACTACTGGAATGGTCCATCCACTGTAATACGAAATGGTGGGGCTATTGACCTTCAAGTTCCTTCAATGCATCGTTGATAGAATAGGAACTTACGGGAATAAGCTTGTCCATCCTTGAATAATGTGGGCTAGTAAAAACCGACTCTCATGACTTCATGTGCAGTTTTCTTACCCACAAAGTGAACCCTGAATTGTCCATCATGTAGATCACGTAACACTCTCTCTAAATCCATTGATTCTAGGCACCTGGGAAAAATTCCACTATTGTGCTTTCTATAAAGCACTTCATGCACCAACTGGTAAGATAAGGCTTTGAGTGAAAGTGCCCTCTTCTATTGCATAGAAAAGTGAGGCGGCATGGTTCCCTTCTAAAGGTACTAAAGAACCTCTTCATACCAAGAGTTCCTGTGTGAAGTGAGTGGTGCTCACTCTACATTATACATGTCAATTTATTGCTCCCATCCAATGAGCTCTTCTTCTTCCTCCTGTGCATGTATAACTTTTGCTGCAAGTTTGTAGAGACCATGACCCTTAACAGCATAAACTATATTGATATCAAGATCAACATCTTGTAAACTTGTCATCTAGTTTGCACGTCTTTTACCTAGCTCTTGTTGAACAAGAAATGATCTGACTAATTGGTGCAGTACAAAGACTATGCAATGATTTTTCATCAGGTAGGGTCTGAAGTGTTTCACCACATTGTATACATCATATTCTTGTTTATGCACAATGGGAGAGTTGAGGCTGGTTCTGTGCATGCTCGCACTCACAAAGGAGATGGAAAGATCGTTGTTTAGTGCATCCTTCTAAGTGAGCACTGCAATGAGTGAATTGTCAGAAGCAAATGTGTAAAGCAAGAAATCTTTGTTGAAATTTGGGATATGTAATGCAAGTGCATCTGCTATTACCTACTTGATATGAGAAAACATGTCCTTTTCCTTCTTTCCCTAGTTTTAGACTACATCCTTGTTGATCATATACTGGATCATTTTAACAATATGCGCATAATTTGAGATGAACTAATGAAGGAATTTGATCTTCCTTAAGAAGGACTGCATAGCTTTCTCATTTACTGAGTGAGGAATCTGTGTGATAGTTCGAACTCTATCCAGACCAACCTTGATCCCACTCTTGGCAATGATATGCTTGAGTTTCCTCTAAGATATTGCAAAGATTCTCTTCTTGGGATTTCTGGGTATCTTGTACTTTCGACATCACTTAAATATATTCTTAAGATGGTGCAGGTGATCTGACCATTTTCCATAAAATACTGTCACATCATCAAGGTAAACCACCATGCTCTGTCTAATGATCCCACAGAAGGAGATGTCCATAGTACTCTGAAAAGTTGCGCCTCCATTTACTAGCCCAAATGGAATTCTTCGATAAGTGAGTGTACCCCATTTGGTACAGAACATAGTTTTAATCCTGTTAGGTTCTTCTACCAGAACCTCGTTATATCCGAAAAAACCATAAAGTAGAGAAAACATTTCTACTCCAGATATTGTCTGTAAGATGTGCTCCATAGGCGAAACTGCTTAATTTTCTTTGTTTCAGGCCCAATTAAGATTTCAGAAATCTATGGATAGGAAGATCTCCTTGGAATTATTCCTTAGAGGAACTAAGTTTGAAACCATGTAGAATGATGAACTTTACAAATGATCCAAACATCCAACAATGTAGTCAATTCTTTCTATATGAGGGGTTCAAGTGACCAATGGACTTTTCTGAGCTTCTAGTGAAATGGCTTGACCCCTTCTTTGATCAATATGATGTGTTGGATTATTCATGTGTCATATGTTTTCAAGTCATCAAATTTCCACATGAATACATCACGGTATTGTCTAAATAGGAAGACAAAGGCTTGCTACTCTTTCAGTATGAAACACATATCGAGATTCATGAACTTCAAATCTTTATTTGTTCCCAAATTAATCTATTTCTGCATTAGTGTGGGACTATGGGTTTTAGTGTTCCTGGGCCCTTTGAAGCAATTTTTCAAGTCATATAGCTTCTCGAGTTAAACCATACCCTTGGGGATGAGGTTTCCTTTATTGTCATCAACTATGTCCTGTAGAGACTGCTCATTCACATCTTCATCTATCGTTTCATCCTTGAAGATGTTAGAAATGGCCATGAATTGAAGTATATTTTCATCATCATCGAAACAACACAAAATAGTCATGTATTTAGGGATAGATGGCTTATACATAATTTCAATAGTAAATCTATCCCTAAGCGGTGTCATCCTAGAAACTACATTTTCCAAAGCATCTGTAGCTACATTGTGCATTCTTGGTACAAATATGATATTAAAATATTGAAAATTGGAGATAATATGAGATACCACTTGTTGGTAACTCTTAAGATGAGGTGAGACAATGTATGGTGTTATGCACCTCAATTACCAAAATCTCTAAATCACCTACCACTTTCACCATAGCAACGTTGAGGTTGAGGGCTTTCTGTAAACCCAAAACAAGTGCTTCATATTTGGTAGTGTTACTCATTTCCTCAAACTCGAAGTGGATCGTGACTAAGTGTTTCCTTTGCATTGGGTCTATCAAACACACTCAGCTCCAAATCCATGATGTGATTTGGATTAGTCAAAATAAAGGGTCTGCAAGTCATATGTACAAGGACCTCTTGCTTCACTATTACTGCTAACACTACTAGTACTACTATTTTAATGTACCATACAGGTTTCATTTCTACCAGTTGGGCAAGGAAGGAAACCCATATGTGTATCTGGTGTGGTGGGGCTCAACTATGCAAGATAACACCCCAGTTGTGTTTCCAGAAATCAATTAAAAAACAGGAGTTCTGTGAAAGCTAATGGTTCATTCTGACCATCCAAGGAAGTAATGTTATGTTTCATATATCTCTCTGACAAACGTGGATCTTGTTGTTTTTTCCCTAGTAAGGAAGCCATAAGAGTGACGAATCTGTAGCAAATATCTCTGCAAATTACTGGACGAATATCTTCTCAGCAATAAGCCATATGCTTCCAGGATGTCCACAATCGCAATGTTAATTCACTGGTGAACTCGTCCATTGGATGATAACTGAATGATCATATCCCAAAGTTCACTAATGGTTGGTACACATGTTTAGTCATGTTGGACGATTAACGTAGTTGTAATACTCCATTGTGCATTGGTCTATTCAGTAATGGAGAGTGGAGTGAGATTGACTGATGCACTAGATTCAACCAAACAATCATGGACATTGAAGTTCAATATTTCAAATGATAGAAAAAATGGTGGGCAAAGAGAGTTCGCTTCTTCCATGCGAAGAATTGAGCATAGATGCGAGTGATCCTAGAGACTTACTTGGTCCCTTGCTGGAAGAGACAACATTGTTTGTGGAGGTTTTCCCCAGTGCGTGCAAAAAAATATCCCACTGACCCATGAGCTTGGTAGCTCATACAGAGAAATGTTTCCATAGGTCTTCTTCATATCTTCAACAATATTGTAATCCAAAGCGGGAAGGCTCACCAATTTGTCCTGGGGAAGGCCTGTGTTTTTACTGTTTGGTGGAGTGATTTGGAGCTCATTTCTCACGGACATATATTTCGCTGTAGCTGTCTTCCTAGACGTGATTTGTTTTTTTGTGTTGATCGTGCTGGTGGATCAACTATTTTGAGTAGATGTTTGAGTTTTTCTTTTGGTATCTCGAATGTAGTGGGAGACCCTTGAATTCTCAAGTTGTATCTATTGTTCTTCTTTTGGGGCTCCTTCTTGGTGGTTGTTTTCTTCTTGGCAACATTAGGACATTGATACATGTTAAATACATGCCCAGAACTTCGTACTTCATTAGACGAAACATCCTCTTCTTCATCTTTATCTTCTAGTTGAACCTTATCAGTGGCTTTAAAATGATCATTCAACCTTGAAGCCATGGTGCTCATAAATGGGTTCCATTCTGGACAAGACTTCTCTGAGTGTCATTCTTTGTGGATCACGTAGAAGTTATCCTTTGTAATTTGGTCCATTTGGAACACAACATTGGAGGTCTGTGAAGATTTAGCGAGTGACTATTGTTGCTACCTGATGTCAAATTCTTCCTTCATGCAAATCTAGGAGGTTTGCTACCCACTATTATTTCAGTCATCTATTGCTTGATTTTAGCTATTTTGGTTGTCAAAGACTTAAGCAGACGAGTAAGGATATCGATTTCACTTGTTTCCTTTTCATTTACCTTACTCAAAGAAGTTTGATACCAACTTCCCATGTCTTTGGAGACCCTAGCAAGTTTGTCAGCTACAATGAGTCCAATCACACGTAGGTCTAATAGTGTTGGTTTTATATCTCGCTTGGAAAACTACACAATATTAGTGAGCAGTGTAGACGTGTAGTAGTCAACTGTGATGGAGTCATGAGCTTTAGTTTCTACAATGAACTTGTTCAATATATGGTTAAACCTCTGGTTAAAATCCTTCACGTATTCTTTCTACTCCATCTTGAGACTTCCCAACCCTTTCAACAACATGGTGGGGGTTTTGTCATCAGCAAATTTCTCAAGGAAAATTCTCTTGAACATTCCCCTGTTTTGAATTGAGTTGAAAGGAAGACTATGGTACCATACAACTACTCTGCCATCCACTGTACATCGAAACAGTCTATATGAAACATCATCGTAACGTACCTTGAGTGTCTGCGAATGTAGGTAGAATGTGTCTAGATGGTCTTCTGCCTTCACTATTTTGTGAGGGTCATACTTCATTAACAAATTCTCCACATGTCTTGGTATCTTTTGAAAGACAACCTAGAGTGCCAATGGGCCTTGAGTCATCCATTCCAGATTTTGATCAGACATATAGTCTTCTTATTCATCTTCCTCTTCTTCTTCTAAATCTGACGGCTCAACCTTTGAATCTATTGGTTCGTCTCTGCCTTTGCCTCCTTAGTTTCCTCCATCAGAACATGAGCCTAAGAGTAAGTTGTTAACTTCTTCTCCTTCTAGGAAAATAGGAGGTTCCTCTTCATTCTCAAGGAGTTTTGCTAACTCTTCAAGAGTGGTGAGGGCTACTTCTTCAACAAACAAGACTACCACTCTTGTGGGTGTAGTCATTTGCTTCCTCTACGAAGAGGGAAGAGATTTTACTCCTGGAATCATTCCAAAAACTTTAGAAAACTAACGAGTGATGGGACAGACAGCGTGAATGTGATGATATGAAATTTCTTGTTTGGGTCTGGGAGGTGAGGGGTAACCAACTTCAAATTTTCATGTGTGAGAGAGGGAGTTCATTTTATTGCCTTGACCAGATGATGGATACATGGGGTTGAGAGGAAATTCAACCATAAACTACTAGCAGCCCTCCTTCTAGCTTAAGAAATGTTGACGGTGTTGGACCCACCAACATTCATGCAATCTCTCTAGTATGAAGTCCCAACTAGACCTTACATCACTTGGTGTAGGAGTCCCATCCGGTATGATGGCCCAATTTCCATTATATTAGAGATTTTCCTTAGCTATTGTTATTTAGCACATGAGAGTGTTATGCTTGTAACTTCAAGAAAGTGAAGTGAGTATGTCTAGTGAGTGCGTAATGTAACTTTGTGTCTGGGTTCTCTTACTGTAATGAAGAGAGTAAAAGTGAACCTCTAGATGAGAAGTAGTAGTGCCACCTAGGGAGAGATGTGTGTGAAAACAACAAGGGTCTGTCTTGCATCCACCGAGACATTCCATAGTGGATGTTGTAGTCATTCAAATATAAGTAAAAGGGAAAACACTTACACCATCCAGTAGAATAGACCACACAGGAGTGTTGGTCATTATAAATAAGAAAACACAAGGATGGTGAGTTTAGTGTCTAGTGGAGTAGTCCACACGGACGAGACAACAGTGATTAAAAATACACCACATCTTCAAAACTATAAGCACTAAAATAAACAAAGTAGTTCAACTATCTTAGTATAAGCTAATCAAACATGCATTACAAATGTTTAAAGAATATTCTTACAAACGGATACAAAAGATGCATGAAAATGTGCTAGCCTAAGATAGCCTTCTGAATTAAGAAAACGTTCCAAGACATCTATACACCATACATAAATAACACCAGTAGTGGTACATTAGAGCCACTCCTCGCTCCTCAAAGAATAGAATACAAACTCTCAAGGCTATATGGGTGGAGCCAAGGTGAAAATTCATTTGCTCATACAATGAGGGGTTATATATAGCCAAGGGGGAATAACTAAACCTTGTGACTCTTCAACTTCCCTCATGACTGTTTGACTTCCTGTGAATTTTTGACTTACATGACTCTTTAACTTCATATGTGTGTATACTGGACTTTGACATTACATTACATTCGATTACAAAAAGTATGGCCCATAGTAGTGATGTGGCTGAGACAAATCATGACACAACTCGACATGACACTATTGACATATACTGACTAACCACGGTGTTTGTGTCAAGCTACTATGTTGCTGAGTGATGGGTCTACTCTTAGTGTATCATCTCTTCACCTCCGCATGGAAAAGTGTGTAGAGTCTTTGATAGTCTTGGTATTTTCTTAAAGGTGCTCATGTATGTGTCTATTTCACTTGCTACTCGATGTGCTTCATACATTCATTCACCTGCCAACAAGTATTATAGCAGGTGATCCTTCTTCATCTCATTCGTCATCATGTCATATTTCAACCATGTACTTGTTCTTGAAATCACTCATGACGAGACAACGTTAAATCCAAAAATCTCATAGTCTAGCATGATGCAGTGCTTTTTGTTCCGCACATGGGTGACCAAGAGAGAGGAAAAGGCACTGAAACTACATAGAGCACAGGTTAGACCGGGATAAGATGCTCTAGAGCACTCTACAATTCATTTGTGCAGATTTCACGGGGAGGCGAATTTGTAGAATCCGAGGTAGTAATGACAACTGTAAGTTAGAACCTAGTCGGGCAGAACTGTGTGGTTCCAAGGAGGAGAATAAGAGAGGGTGTCAGGGGGATCCGCTGGGAAATTCTATGCAGTTTTCAGGATGAGGTCTGTGCAAGTCATCCAAGGGTGCAATTGAGAATCTGCACAATTTTTAGGAGGGAGATAAAGTGAGCAGCATGAGGCACTGCACACATTTTTGTGCATTTTTCCAAAGCAAGGATGGAACAAGCTAAGGGGATTTTCTGGTCATAAATGCACATTTTGAGAGATAGCATCAAATAGGCATTTGTTGTGTAGTTTCTAGGATGAGTGCAGAGAGGAGTAGCAAGGACAGTGCTAGTCAAATCAATGTAATTTTTAGAGGGAGTGTAGGAAAAACCAGCAAGGGGTTTTCATTCAAATCTAAGTAATTCTTAAAGGGAGAGAAGGGCAAGCCAACAAAAGGCCTACCAATCAAATCGACACAATTCCTTGGAACAATACAGTGATAGGTAGCAGAGACCTATTTCACATGACTATGTGGTTTCTGCAGATAATGCAGGACAAGCAGCTAGGAAACTTCTACATAGTTTTGGGGAGCAATGAAACACTAGGTCATAGTGCAGTTTAGTTTTTCTAGTAGACCGGAGGGAGACTTTGTGAGTGATCTTGCAGGAAATGCAGATTGGATCATAATTGGGGACAACTTCTACACAAATATGGGAGACAATCGACCCAACCAATTTAGGATTGCACAGTGTAGGCTACCCCATAGGACAACCTCAAGCTCTGTGCAGTTCTTGGTATGAGAGTAAGGTCACTAAGAGTTGAGACTAAGTAGTGCAACTCAGTCGGGGTTTGGTCGAAGGAGAGTTTTCCGATCGACAGATTTTTAGGAAAAATGGCTAAGTGTGAGATCAAGTGAACTTGTGCATATATGACCTTGTGATCACACACTTAGCATGAGTCAATGATAAGAAACCTCAACCAAACAAGATAAACATGTGCTCAATGAGGTTGCCTTAAAGGTTAAGAGTGACAAGTGCAACAATTGAGATAGATCTTTGAATGACTGTGACGACACTTGTGCAATAGTGCATGAAACTTTGTGTGTGTTTACGACCAATGTTCACAAAGAGAAAACAACTCATGCACACAAAGGCAAACCTTCAAAATCACCAGGACAAATTCACAGGCATGACATAGAAATCAACATGCGAAAAGACAATTGGCGTCCAATCGAACAAGAAAGGTGTAAGGACTCGACAAGAGCTCATGGAATCAGTGCGAGTGTTTGTAACCATGAAGGGAAAAACCAAGGAAGGCTCCAAAGGTTGGATGCAGGCCATAAGTTTGGAGGGTGTTGCAGACACTACAATAGGTTGTATGGGCTACTATCTATAAATTTTTTAGTTCCCATATTCACTAAATCAAAAAGTAAAGACTAGATTTACATGAATGGTTCTCCAATTCTAAGATTTAAAAGTCCCAGTCTCCTTAGTTCTACTTCTAAAAATTCCTCTCCAATCTCTATGTTTCTTTTCCTCTTTCAAGCATAATCTCCTCTTCACTAATTGAATTTCTTTTTGCTTTCTCTTCTTTTCCTCAAGAATTTTTCTTTGCCACCAAGATCCTTATCAGCCAAATCATTTTTTTCCACTATAGTCCTCCTCAATCTTTGATTGGTTGCAATATTCCTTTAGTGTGGCTCTGATACTACTAAACATAGCACAAGCTAGGTGGAAGATTCCCTTTGGTCGATAATAAGTTCCTTGAAACAAGGAACCCTAAAACCAAACATAAAAGTCAAACTTCACATTGAGAGGCCCTTTGAAATAGTTATACCTAACAAGTAAACAGAAACAATGAATTAACCCCAACTAGAGTTATATATTTATCATCAAGGGTCTCATCAAAGCAAGTTGGAGGTTGAATCTGACTTGAGGTTGGAGGTTGGAGCCTCTCCTCTCGATTTGATCCACCTTGCATTCCTGACATAAACTTTGAAACGGGAACTGTAAACTCAAAATGGGAACTCTAGCCGAAAAACCCCTTAAAAACATAAAAAATAATGCTAAAAATAAAAAGTGTTGATTGTGGAATAACACCACTTTTTTTTCTAGGGTAAATTTTGAACATGTTTTAAAAAGGGCAATGAAAACCAATGTTTTGTGCAAAAATTGTCGAGAAAACACCCTCAAAACAAAAAGTGTTGACGTTGGGATAACACTTTTTTTTTTCAAGAGTAATATTTCAATATTTCGAAATAATAGCATAAAATATTTTATCATGACCCTGAAAAAATTAAAATTTCAAAAAAATA
>APFE030631713.1:5265-62252 GCA_000404065.3 Pinus taeda | reverse complement strand
AACATTTTAAAAAATAAAAATAAAACAATTTGAAAATTAGTGAAGTAATCATAATTTAAAAAAAGAAATGGACATAATAAATTTTAAAGTGTGAAAAATAAGTACTCTAAAAAAAAAGTATGTTGTATAACACGTTGCATCAATACGTTGCAAAATCAGCATGAAAATCACTAAGATTTAAAACCAAATATTTATATTTGATACCTAAGAAAATTTAAATTGTCAAAAATATGCTCCAAAAAATAAGAATCATATGCTGCATCACCACTTTTCAAAATCGGGTCACGTTTTTGCTACCTCTATGAAATAGGTGATCGTATTGGTTTTCGAAGTGCCAAAAACTATGTTCTAAAAAAAATATGTGTGTTTCTCATCGACCCTTTTTGAAATCGGGTCAATTTTTTGCTATCTCTACAAAATGGGTAATAGTATCAACTCTCGTTTCAAAGTTTACATTGTTTGACTTATTTGAAAACGATTGAGTTGACTCGGGTGAGCCCTGACTATGACGCTTTCAATCTTTGATTGGTGGGTCCTACGATGGGTTAAGGTCGAGTATAATAACTCAAGTTTGGGAGTTTCCTTCTGACTCTTCTTCCTCGACGATGATGCCTGACTCTGATAATGTTGTACGTTGACTCCTTCAACTTTTCTTTAACAACTCCCTATAATTATTTTCTTTGTTCACTATGTTCCATGTGAATGACGCTATCATGAATCCCTTGCTGCATTGATTATTTTGTGGCATCTAACATTTCAAGGCCCCAATATTGTTTCCCATTCAAAAATATCTTGACCTCAGACAAGCGTTCTCCTCTTCCCTTCCTTAAGCTCTGAGAACATCAATTTCCTCGCATTGTTGATGAGTTTCCATTACGATTGTATATTTTCTAGGTTAATGTGTTAAAGAAACATGATTCTCTTCTTAGTGTCTTCTCTTGTTGCAGCCTTCAAACCATATCTCTCCAAATATATTAAATTTTTGGAAGGATTTATTTGTTCAGTTTCTTTGCTCCATGCACCCCTTAAGTCCTCCAATGAAATTGATCAACCCCATAATAGTTCTAATCTACTCTCCTCTAGTAAGGTATTGTTCAAGGTCTCATACTTTCTTGTGAGAATGCATATCTGCTTATATTTTCCTTCCAGTACCAATTTTCAAAAACTTTCTCTACTGTGTATTTATGCCCCTTGATCATTTTCTTGGTAGATATTTAAGGTCTACACCTCCAACACTACTCCCAAGTTTTTAATACAATGACGCTAGTATCCTAAGGAAAATTCAATATACTTATTCATCTCCACTCCTCACATGGTGGTTGTCACACTCTTTGTGATGCCTTTCTTAGGCATAGGTCATCTTGACATGAGATACACAACCTCTCTAACACAGCTTTAAGATACATGTTATCACCTAGAAAATGATCATCTAGACATTTCCTACTAGGTAGGTCAAAATGCACCATGCAGCATGGGTTTTTACACATTAAAAACCACTTTCACCTTAGGAAATAATTTAGTGAACCATTTTCCTAAATTATTTCTCATTAAAATCCAAAAAACCCCATGAAAATAATTAAGTCAATCATTGCTTATTTATTATTCCATATTTATCCCCTATTTCTCTCATGAGATAATTACTAAATGACAATTTAATAATTATTTCAAATTTATCTTGACTTTATCCTCTTAAAGTAGTTAATAAACAAAATTTTTCATTAATTAATTTGACCATTTTCCTAAATTAATTCAAATAATCATTATTTTTTGAGTTGGTTTATTAAATAAATATATTTGATCATTTCAAATAAGTTTATCTCTCTAAAATATAATAAAATATTCCTAACAGCTAGATCTTGATTTAGTACAATATTTTTTGTTATTATCCTAAATCTAGATCTATCCTAATATTTTATTATAAATAGAGGGGTTTTCTCATCATTCTAGACATGACCACTTCATCATCTTCATTATCTTCATGTTACATTTGAGCTCTTATGTTTGAATTCAAGCCACCATTATTTCCTTTTGTTGACTACAACCATTAGAAGAGAGTATTGAAGTTGAAGCAAAGGGTATTCAAGGACCCATACCACAGAGGGGTATTTGTAGATTTCAGTATGAATATTATCCTGATGAGGTCTATTTTGTTTATTTTATTTTAACAATAATAAATATTAATCTTTCTCCATTTGATTACCTTGTCATCTTTTCGTTTCAATGTCACTTTACATTTGCATGTTGTTTTTCCAGGATTTACTAACAATTTTATTGTAGATTTAAAGAACACTGACAACCATATTTTTTTATTAGGACTATTTGTCACCAATAACTTAAGTGAATACTTTTGGTACAACTATTAATAATTTTCACACTAAGAAATGGTGACTCCACTAGTGTAAAAATTTAGAACCTTAGTCACAGGTACTAGCCGCACAAGGGACAACACCTTTTTCAATAAATCTATGAAGCAAGAGTCCCATAGAGCCATCACACTTTCGGGATCATTATATCATTGGCCAACACAAAATTTGAGCCAATATCTACATCAAATCATAAAAAATAGGTCAAAACAAGCGCTACCCATTTTTCCTGTTTTATCTGCATTTTATAAAATTTTGTTTATATTGGGAAGGGTTTAATTATTGTTCTTGTTCATCCCTAGGCTTAGATTCTCCTAGTACTTGTTCTCATTCAGAGAAAGGAAAACCCCCCTTAGGGTTTAGAGTACACCTTTGCCATTTAGTAGAAGATTTGCTAAGTTCAGTAGCCTAGTTTGCAGAACTTTCACTCTCTATTTTATAGCATTATTTTCAGATTTTTTCTCAACATTTTGAGGCCATATTTGCATTATTTTATTTCCCATTAAGACTTTTGTTACCTTTCTTCCTTAGGATCCTCTTAAATGACCTTCTTTTATGTAGCTCTTTTGTTGCTATTTTCTAGCGCTTAGTCACTTGTCTCCATTGGTTTGTTAGGTCCCTATAATGCTCATGTAACTGCTTATTGTTATTGTTAGTGTAGCCCCTTATTGTTATTATTTTTCCCATGTAGTCTCCATATTGTTAATATTGTGCACCATAGAAGCCCACTATTGTTATTGTTGTTCCCTTACATTATTATTGTTATGTAGGCTCTGATTATATTGTGACCCCTTAGACTCATATATATAGAGAGGAGGTCTTGTCATTTGTACCATAAAATAATTGTTCAATTATGCAATATAAAGGAGGTTTCCCTATCAAGAGGACAATTTTTGAGTCATTGATATATCTTTTTCTGAGCTGCTATTAGAGCTTTGAATTCTAGTGTTTTGCTTCTCCAAACAAGCCATCTTGGATTTTTCACTATAACTTTTTCTTTTCTACACGGCTTTTGAAGTTGAAATTTGGACCATGTAGAGTCAAAATCTTGGTGAAAGTCATTAACGAATTTTAGATCTTTTTTCGCTACATATTGAGAGATATAACACAATGAAATTAGAGCTTTTGTAGGCTCCAGACTTTAGTCTCAAACATGCGACCTAGGGAAAATCATCATAACTTGCTCTCTGAGCACTGAATTTGAATTTCGTAAAAGATTACTAAAGTCACATGGAGTGTAGTTTTTGGTGTATCATTTTTAGATTTGAAGGTCAAAACATTGACATGTGGCATTATGTATAAGTTTGCTCTGCTGAACTAGTCTATAATCAAGTCATTGTGGGATATATGGCATAACTATTTCTTGAAGAATCCAATCTCTGTCAGACATGTGCGGTTGGAAATAAGACTCAGAAGGTTACCACAAGATGAAATTTCAAACCTTGGAGATCCAAAATTACAGAGTTACAATAGATTCAATATCAAGCTCCTACAAATCCAGAAAAATGTGTGTATTTGTTTTAAAATTGTGTAAGTTATGTTTGAAAAATCAGTTTGAAGTGATGAAAGGGGCATAGTGAAGCATAAATATCATTATTTGATTCCAAAATAAATCTAAGAAATAAAATGGAAACACCTATTAAGCAACCAAAAAGTTATACTATGACACATGAAGAAGAGAAATAAATGCAACATGATATATCAAAATTACGATGCCAAGTGCAACAAATTTCGTTCTCACAAAGGGTAACAAAAACTGAAATTGCAGGTAAGATGGATGGTTTGAAGAATGGTTTAAAATCACACATGGAAGTTTTGAAGGATGGATTAAAATAAGACATGGAAGGTTTGAAGTATGGATTAAAAGCAGACATGGATGCTAAGATGGAAGGTTCAAGGAAGGTTTGACAAAGTTGCTACAATAAATGCTTCTTAATGGCGAAAAGATATTTAATGAAACTCATGATGAGAACAAAATGAATGTTAATCATGATTTTAGAGACTCTAAATTTGGATTGAAGAACCATTATGTTCCAAAGATAGATATGAGGAAATTTGATGGAAACGGTATGGTAACATGAATACTACAGATGGAGTAATATTTTGATCTCCATAATGTGAAACAAACAAAAATTTATGCATTACAACTTTATATTTAGAACCCAATCAATTTGTATTGTATCAATGGATTTCTTCTCAGAAACCACTTGCCACTTAGTCAATTTTACGGAGGAAATGATAACTCATTATGAGGATATAAAGAGAATAACCTTCTTTAGCCAATTAATAAATCTCAAACAAAAGGGTTCAATGACGAAGCACATTGAGGACTTCCAAAAATTGAATATTTGGGTAAATTATATTCTAGAGCAGAATAAGATTGATGTCTTCCTATATCCAAGACTAGAGTGTCAAATGATGGTTACAAATCGAGGAAATATAAATTGCTCTCGAAAGTTCCATAACATCAAGCTAACCATTGGGGAATACGTATTAAATAGTCCAATGCTTTCCATTCCAATGGATGGTGTTGATGTCGTACTAGGAGTCCAATGGTTACAATCTTTGGGGATGATAGCTTTTAATTTTCAAGAACTTTTCTTCCAATTTTTTAAGAATGAATGGAATTTAAATTGTGGGGTTTCGTAGGGAAACCAAGAAAGATAATCACATCTAATCGCATGAAAAATATTCCAAATAAAGAACAATGGGACGTAATTACGCAATTATGCTTACTATAGGTTGAAGCATCAAAATCATCTATTTCTCCATACATCCAAAACCTCTTCAACAATAATTCTAAGGTATTTTAGAATCCAAAATGCCTCCCACCTATTTGTGATCATGATCATGCTATTAATTTGATTCTAGGAAGTTTTCCTCCAAGTGTCCAGCATTATAGATATCCCTATGCCTGAAACAGTGAAATTTAACATATGGTTATAGAAATGCTAGAGGCTGGTATAATTCAACCTAGCTAACGTTATTTCTCTGCTCCATTAGTATTGGTGCACAATAAGGATGGATCATGGGGTATGTTTCTGGATTATACGGAGTTCAACAAGCGCACTATTAAAGATAAATTTCTCATTCCTCTATTTGATGAATTGCTGGATGAATTACATGGAACAAATTTACTTCACCAAGTTTGATATTTGTTCATGATATCATCAAAATAGAATGAATAATGAAGACATTTAGGAGACAACGTTTAGAACTCACGAGCATCATTATGAAGTTTTGATCATACCTTTTGGTCTTACCAACGCACCTTCCACATTTCAAGGTTTGATGAATTTCATTTTCAAACCCTTCCTTAGAAAATTTGTGTTAGTATTTTTTTAGGATATATTAATCTACAAGTCTTGGAAGGGTTATGTTCAACATCTTGACAGGGTGCTCAAATTATTCGAGCAGAAACAATTATATGAAAAAACCTCCAAATGTTTCTTTGGAGTACAAGAGGTGAAATATTTGGGTCATATTGTATCTCATGAGGGTGTTAAGGTAGACCCTAACAAATTTGAAGCCATTAAGGAATGGAAAATCCCCACAACCATAAAGCATCTTCGAGTATTTCTCAAGTTGATAAGGTATTATCACACGTTTGTTAAGAATTATGGGAGGATAGAAGCACCACCAACAACATTAGTGAAGAAAAATGTATCTTCTTGGACTACAACAGAAACTAAGGCTTTTGGACATCTTACAGAGGAAATGTGCCAAGCACCGGTCTAAGCTACATGAGACTTCACAAAAACAATTATTCTGGAATGTGATGCCTCAGGAAATGGAATGGGTGTTGTTTTAACACAAGAAGGAAGGCCCATTTCTTTTGAAAGTCGTCAAATCAAAGGAAATTATTTACACAAACCTAATTATGAGAAGGAAATGTTTACAATACTACATGCACTAAAGCAATGTCGATGTTACCTAATGGGAAGACACTTCAAGGTACAAACAAATCATGATAGTCTTAAATACTTTCTGGAATAAATATTATCTTTAGAGTAGAAAAAATGGGTCACAGAGATGTTGGGTTATGAATCTGAAATCATATGCAAAAAAGGAAAGAAAAATGTTGTTGCAAATGCACTCTCAAGAAAGGATGAGGATGTGGAAGCATTACTCTGTGGCATTTCTATTATCCATCAAGATTGAATAAACGAAGAAAGGTATGAATAGAAGAATGAATAAGAAGTGTGGACACTCATTAAAAAATGATTCATTATGGTACAAATATCGTTTATATCTTTGTAAGAATTCCCAACTCAAACAAAGTATTCTCTTCGAATTACATGCCTCTCCCCTAGGAGGGCACTCAGGATTTTTAAAAACTTATGAGATCAAGATTTTTTTTTTTCGGATGGTCTTAAATTTGATATTTGAATGTTTGTGGTAGAATGTTTGGTTTTCCAAGAAAACAAAGTTGAGACATTTAAGACCCCGGGTCTATTACACCTTTTATCAATTCGAAGTCAATGTTGGGAGGAGGTCTCAATGGATTTTATCACATGATTACCCAAGTCCGAAAGAAATAGTGTCATCATGGTGGTAGTTGATAGACATACCATGTATGTGCACTTTTGTGAATTATCTCATCCATTTAAAGCTTGTACAGTTTCTATTTCATTTATGGAAACACTTTAAAATCTAAGTGGAAACCCAAATATTATTGTAAGCAACAGAGATCCCATTTTCACTTGAAATTTTTGGACGGAATTATTTTCTTGTTTTGGTATTAAATTAACTAATAGCTCATCTTATCACCCTCAATCTGATGGGAAGACTTAGATAGTGAACAAATTATTGTAAGGATATCATCATTTCTTTTCATCTGATTAAAAAACAAAATAGGTCAAGCAGTTACCTTTGGTTAAATGGTGGTATAATACTTCATTTCATAGTACAACAAAAATGACCTTGTTTATGGAACTTTATAGATATAACCCACCATCGACAACATCATCCTCAAGATAAATTCTAAGGCTCAAGAAGTGGAAGATTACATCGAGCATCAAAAAAAAGTTCTCAAACTCTTAAAGGCTAGCCTCCCTTTGGCACATAATTCAATGAGACAGTAGGCAAATAAACATCACAATGAAAGAAGTTTTGATGTAGATGACATGGTATTTTTATGTCTACAACCATAAAAATAAATTTCCTTGAAGAGAGATAAGAATGATAATAAATTATCTCCAAAGTATTATGGTGCTTACAAGGTGTTTCAAAAGGTTAGTACTATGGCATGTAAATTGGAGCTTCTTGCATCTTCTCGAGTGCATCCAATTTTCCATGTTTCATGTTTAAAGAAGGTTATAGGTGACAAGCTTCCAATACAAAAAAATATTGCCAGAACTTGACAAGGATGGAAAAATCATAGTGGAACCTAAAAAAATCACAGAAACAAGAACACGACATCTATGAAATCAATTAATTTCAGAGTATCTCATCAAGTGCAAGAACTTACCCACTAAAGATACCAAATGGGAGGGTGATAATTTTATACAAAAGCATCTAGAACTACTCAACTGTTGAGTACAACACTTTTTTGAAGGAGAGGGGAATGTTAGGTCCCTATAATACTAGTATAGCAACTTATTATTATTATTAATGTAGCCCCCTTATTGTTATTGTTGTTCCCTTACATTATTATTGTTATGTAGGCTCTGATTATATTATGGCCCCTTAGACTCCTATATATAGAAACGAGGTATTGTCATTTGTATCATCAAGGAATTTTTCATTTATGTAATGTAAAGGAGGTTTCCCCCTTGAAGAGTGTATTTTTCAAGTCGTTGATCTATCATTTTGTGAGCTGGTTGCATAACATGGTTTTTCTTTCATCATTTTAGCAAATTTGGCCTTAGATCCCACTCCTTATAGACATTATATATATATTTTTCTTTTAGTTTCTTTGGCTGTCCCTTTTTTTCCATCACTTTTCTTTCTACTTCATGGCCTTTTTGGATTGGGAATTGTGTGTTTAAGCTTGCTATTATATTACTATTCATTTTTAGTATTATTTTCAGTTTTTACCCTTTATTTCTTAACAATATTGGCATCATAAAACATGATTTAAATTAACCCGCTGAAAAACACATTTCTACCAACACAGTCATACCCTAAGTGAATGAGAGATTGGTATGCACCACCATTCCAAGACTTTAAACACTCCACATTAATAACTTAAGTCACATATATTTGAGCCCTCTTAGGCACCAAGAAAAACAATCTCATAGTTACATTTATGATCAGTGGGATAGGATTCCAAAAATACCCATCGATCACTTAAACTAATACATAGGAGTTGTCCAAGTGGGGAGCTTGAAAATGCTCCATCATCCCACAGTAAAAATCAGAGTGCATCAGAAACCCATATGAGTGAGGGTTAGGCTTATGTCATGGTGCGAGAAGTACTCCACGAGGCTACCTAGCCTGTGGCTAGAATCATGTACCAACAACGAAGTACCAAGAAGCCCAAGATCCATGCACCCACATGGGAGAGAGGTACCTTAATGACTAATCTTAGGAAAATACCTTGTAGGTCTAGTTGTGGGAAGCAACCACCCCTCTAGCTTAGCTTCCCCTAGATAACTCTACTTGTAGAGATTGGAACCCATCAAGTAGGAAGTCTTTTGGAAGGCCATTTAAAATGCTAAAACTAGCACTTATTTAAGGATTAGATAACCTTTAGGCCAGAGGTAATTTTTCATTGATAGGACGTGTTTTCCTAAATTAGAGCAGCAGATCATTATAGCTAGTTTGAGGTTTGTTTGTTATCATAACACTTTAGCTTTTAGAGTTATTTTTTCTTGACACCATTGTTCCCCCTAGGCGTTTGTTGTGGAGAGTCCATGGCCTTCACCCCCAGTTTACTTTAGGAAATATTCTCACCCCTGCTCGAAGCGATAGGGTCCTTCCACCAAATCCACATACACAATCTATTTCCTCTAATTTTTGTAGTTCATTTTATGATTCTACATCCTCCCACCCCACACCACTACCATGTCAAGTTCTAACGTGGGTGGTGGAAACTCAAGTGGTAACATTGGTCCTAACTAGGGTAACCCTCAAGGAGGTAAAATCAAAACCTCTTTTGGTATGCTTGCTAATAAAGGCTTACATACCTACATGGCTAGTTTTAGTCTACCTCATATAAACCAAATTATCAATGATCTCCTTCTCGATGACAAGAATTAGCCACCCATGCCAACCAAACTTCCCTTAGATATTCCACTATTTGAAGGGAATCCTAAACAAGACCCTACCAACCATGTTCACTCCTTCCATATGTGGTGCTCTTCCAACTCCATCACCAAGGACTACATTCACATTTTCTTTTTCCAATGCCTTCTAATTGGAGCTACTATCAAGTAATATGTTCAGCAACCACATGAATCTCATTCCACCTTTGTGAATCTCACTAATTCCTTCCTATCAAATTTAAAATTACCTCTCCCATATGAAACCAATACCAAAATTTTGACTTCCTTCCATCAAACTTCTACAACTCACATTTCTGACCATGTACAAGAATGGTGCAGAAGCAGGAGCCTATGTAAAGATTCTAAATTCGAGGACAATATCTACATGGAATATATTTTTAGAACTCCCTTGTCCTCCACAGGCGGAGATCTCACCTCTCACTTCCCTCAAACTGAGAAAAAAGCTCTTTGGATAGATTTGAAATATGATTTGATATATGCCTTGCTGAATTATGTTTATATTGTCCTTCCCGATCTTCCTAGGTCTGATGTTGCTTATGCACCAAGGGATTGTTATTGTAGCGATGGTATCATTGGATCCCTCTCTTACCCTCACCCATCACCATATTCTCAATGTCCTATGAGTTATGATCAACCCTAGGGGGGACAAGTTCCACCTATGATTATCCTTCTCCTAATCCTTCGCGCATCAACTCTTACCAAGCTACGGGAATGTCATATAAATTTTCCCATCCACATTAGCTAATGCCAAGGGACATTTGTTTCTCATCATGGTTAGGAGAACGTTACTACAAAACCTTATTATCCATATGCATCACCTAGTGATCCAGCCCCAATGACATGAGTGCCTCAACCTCCCATGCCTCAACCATCTCTACCACAACAACAACTACCTACACAAATCCAGGTATATAATTAGTAGAGTGTTACCATTCCTCCCAATCCTAAGAGAAGGAACAAGGGGAAAGGTAACCAAAATCATCCATCTCATGGTAATCAAGGTAACTAAAGTAGATAACCTAATGCTAATAAGGGCGATCAATCCAATCCTATAAGCCAACAACAAGGAGGCCCATGGAAGAAAAACAAGGCTTCGAGGACTAATAAACATTGTTCTTGCAGTGGGACTTATGAAAATTACAACCATGATTGGCCACTTGTCCCTTAGATATGAAAAATATGGGAAGACCGGGAAGTTCCTTTAGGAGAAACAACCCATCCATCCACCCATCTTTCCATCTACATAATCGACCATGCTTAAAATCCCTTTCCCTTGCAAAGGATATGTGGCCACAAAACCAGGTTATAATCCTCCATTTCCTCCACCCTCACAACCTGGGAATGTGACTTATCATATTCTCATGATGAATTCTAAAGGTATCAACCTCCAAGCTCAATTTCGCTAATAAACCAACACTCCTCACAAGTCAGTGACTGATTCTCAACCCAAGGTTTTCACTAGGCCTCTTTCATCACCAAATGGTACCTTATAGATCCCTTTGCCTAAGGTATAGGTTCAACTTAAAATCATCATAGGATCATTACATAGAAATGCTTCTATTTCTCGAGCCTCCCACACTTATAATATGGTAGATGACTTGATTCAATCTTCTACTTCCATGTCAATGTTGGAAGTCCTCTAGATGTGCCCATCCCAACATAAATATTTACTAACTTCTTTGGGTATTGTGGGTCCTTCTGATGATCTCATGATCACCTTTGATGTTGATAAAGTTGCTCATACTACTCTTCCTTCCTCTTTTTCTTTTTGAGATAACGGTCTCCAAAAAAAACAAATGATGTTCAACAGTGTATAGTCAAGAAAGGTGCATCCACTTGTGTGATGGTCACCAATATTTCAAAACAACCTGCTTTCCCTAACTATTGCCATCATCCATCACTCTTTGTGCATGGGATGGTCACCCATCATGGCCTCTTGGTATATATTATAATTTCCCTATAGCCATTATTGGCAAGTAGTTCATGATTAATATCAAAATTATTGATTCCCCTCTTGATTATAACATCTTTTTTTATCGTAGCTTAATGTACACCATGTCAGTGGTCACATCTTCTATATTTCGTGAGATGTGATTTCCCCATAATGGAATGATAATAAGCATTGATGAGCTGAATTACTACAACCCTCAATCCTCTACCTCTCCTCGAAATTCCACTTCAGTGGTGGGAAACAAGGCCACACCTACCTTCACTAATGTTTCCCTTAGATTCTACAAATATTCCACACTGCTTGGGACTTATTATCGTCCACTACCTATTCACACTGATCCTAGATCCTTGAGCGTTTGCATGCTTCAAGTGTCATGAGCTTCCAAAAAAAACTTGCTACGGCTTCCCAATAGCCAAATTGCCAACAATTTGTTGTTGAAGACTCAGTTTTCCTCCCAAGAGGAATTCCTCCAAGCCATACTCAAGCGAAACTCCTCTAGGTCATTATCCCTTACATAACATATATTTATTTTTACCAACACCATGAATATTTTCCACTCTTGTACTGGCTATGTTGAGTCTTCCTGACATGACTTTGGGGATCCCAGTTTGGTAGATACATCCTCCTACAACCACTTCTCCTTACCAACTCAAGGCTTACACAACTTTGAATCTAGTACAATCTATCACTACCACCCCTTCCTTTACTGCAGTTCCATAGTAACCTCAGTAGGAAGTCACTCTTGTTGTGAAAGGATTTGGTGAGGGTGAAAATCCCATAAAAAGGGAGGCAAGGACAAGGAAACCCAAGTGGAAAGCGCTACTACTAAACTACTGAAGCCTACCCCTCTATGTGCTTTATGTTATGCTCATTGGCATGCCACTAACAATTTCCCTAATCTTCCCCACATTAAGAGCATGGTTTTAGAATCTAGAATTCAACCCACTCTTAACATCCTTGAGTTACAGGCCACCTTACATGACTCCTACAAGAATAATAAATCGTTATGCATGAACCACCATTGTACTTTATGTGATATGTACAAACATTATTCTCATCATTATCCTCATCTTGACATATTTTGCGATACACTCCATGTTCTTCATGAACTAGATATTCCTCTTAGTGACCCGCCTTTGCCTCTACCTATGTATCATGGCACCGATTCATTAGCAAGACAAGAAGCTCCTCAACCCACCATAGTGATTCCCCCTCCTGATGTCAAAATGACGAATAACTATGTGACCATCCTCTACCTATCATCATCCATGGGTTCCACTTCTTTAGACTCCTTACAATTTTATGAATGTGCTTCTTTAGAACCATCCTCTCAAGACACTTCAGTCTCAACATCAGTAGATGTTACATCCACTAGTCATTTGTCCATTCCTTCTCACGATGTGTAGGTGAACCATATCTCCCATGATGATGATAAGTTCAAACACCCATTACTTTGAACCTATGAATTCAATTCACATCCACTTTGTTCCCATTACATTTCCACACAATGTTTGGGTAAGGGGGTATCCATTTTTTAGAGTCCAGGAGAAGAAACTCTCCCCAACCCTCCTCTTGCTTCTTATAGTGTTGACTCTAGTACCATTATTCTTCTCCATTTCAAAGAATGGAGTGAGTCCTATCTCACTCCATATCACCCTAATGATGATCCACTTAATCATTCCTCCATCTTCCATCAACCACCTAGCCCGTTAGAGATTGTTGTTGTTCAACGTCGATGTCATCTAGGTGAGCATTAGTTCATTATATCTGAAGCCACTCTTTGGTATGGTGACTATTGGGTCAAGAAAAAGGTATGTTTTTTCCTTGGTAATAGATTTATTTAGCATTGATCCTCATATGATTATCTCTGTTTATGAATAAAAGTAGAGGAAATAATAGCTAAAGTCGAGTAAAAGTAATTAGTAACAAATTAGATGAATATAAGTAGGGAAAACTGATTTTTACTATATTTATGTGCAAAATTCATGACTTGATCAATAGTTTCTCAATCGACAGAAAGAAATCATCTCATAAAGGAAAGCGACAAGGTTAGAGGCAAGGCAGGACAATGGAAGACTGGGCAAACTAATGACTATTTTATGACAGCATGAGATCAAGTATAGTGAAATCCTCAGGATCCCCTGATCTTGAGGATTTTCTTTTATATATTTACTTTCTAAACGTAATATATAAGACCGAAAGGAAAAACTAAATAGAGTTCAGAATTTCACAGTTTGTAATTATTCTTTTGGACATATAATATTGTTATCTTGGATGTTGTAACTTGGTTGCTGATGTTAATGAAGAAAGAATATGTTTAACTCATACTTATATTCTGAGCATCTCCTCGAGGAGACTTCTCATGAATCTAGGTCCAGTCAAGAGAAGATCTACTACTTCACCTGTCTCATAATGTTTTCTATTTCATTATTTATTTCTTGCTAATCTTAAGTTAGTATTACTTTTGATTATCGTAAGGATTGTTGATTCACTTTGCTTTTTCTAATTCATTCAAGATTCAGATTTATCCATTTGTTATATGCAAGTAATAATTTTGATTGAATTGGTTATGCTAGTTCTAGCACATATAATTGTTCATTTCAAGTAATGTTATCATATATTTTAGAGATAGAACTGATCGCTTTATGCTTCTACAATCATTTGATATTTAGATATTGTTTGTTATTCCAGTATCGTTTGGTGTTTAATTCAGATTTGTTGTTCAATTCAGATATGTTGTTCAATTCGGATTTGATGTTCAATTAGGATTTGTTGCTCAATTACCATTGTTGTCAATTTTTACAGTTCTCTTTTATGAGTGAGAGATTTAGATACAATTCTATTTAAGGTTTCCAAGCATGATTCCTTACAAGTTGTATTCAAGTCCATTTGCTTCCATGATAGTTTAAGTAAAATTGCAGAGTGTGTTATGAATTTATTTCAGAGTTACTTCTATCAGAGTTGTTTGGATTGAGATTGAAGAAGATAGTCATTAGCAATTGCAATTACTTGTTATTATTTAACCTCTAAATTCACTTCATATATAGTGTTGACACTCTTGAAATAAAAGGACTTGCCTTGGGTTGACAATTAATGTAGGAATTAAGATTGCATGTGAAAAAGCATATTAGTGCACCAACATTTTGGCATCATTGCCAGGGAGAGTGTTCCAAAGTGATTTCCTTTCTATATTGCCACTAAAGAATTGTGTTTTAAAAATTGGAGGTAAGAACCTATGTACCTAACAAGAAAAGTGCTTGCTTACTAGCTCGCTTTTCAGCAAAATCTTAAAGGTTAAACAAGAATTGGTTTTTATGAATGACTAGGAATAGAAAGATAGAAAAAGAGTAGAATCCCCCTCCAAAATCCACCAAACTCAAGGGATCAGTGAACCTTGGGAGAGCAACCTTTATAGATCAAAATTGTGAGGAAAGCAGAGTGTCAAGCATCAGTAGGGTTCCAAGATGTATCTAGAAAAATTCCTACTATAATCCCTTAATCAGTAGGCTTACCATCTACAGCTCATGCCAAGATTCAAAGCCAAATTAGAGGATCTGAATAGAGTCTTGGAGCTACAGTAAGCTTACATTCTGATCCTCTTCAAGAGGGAAAATGGTGTAACTTAAGAGAAGGAGAAGGAGAAACCATTAGAACTACTAAGGCAGGAATTCATCTTCTGAACAAGGGTCTCTTGTGATCCCAAATATAGGAACTGTTGCAAAGCCATATCAGGTTGTTAATCCTCTGCTTCATTGAAAACTACCCCCTAAAATCCCTTAAAAGTATTGGCACATCTTTGATCAAATGGAAAACCAACCGCCTCAAGGTCAAACCTCGACATTGGGATACCCCATAGTCAATCATGTGGCCAATGCCCCCATGAAGGTTATTCCTCTACAAATGGTGAGCACGAGTATTGCAGCAAGAATGCTAGAACTCTTGGGGCTTCCTACTTTACTTTTATCAACCTGGTAGTTCGTAACAAACTTGGAAGCGACGATGCTGTATGCACAAGTACTAACCCTTACTGTAGGCTGTCACTTATTCAGTTGGCACAAGATCACTATGAGCTCAAGCCAACTTCTATGAATTCTCAGAAGAAGCTTTTAACTGTTATGAAAGAAAGCTAACTCTAAAGAGGATATTCTACTTGCAGAAAGATAAAGAAGACTCGAGTGTAAAGAAAACCATAACAAACCCTAATTCTTCCAACTAACCTTACTGTTGTAGAAAGAGAGATGAGAACTAATAAAATGAGTGCCATTGACTACTGAGAAGATAAATTACATCTATTCAAGCTACTTCTAGAAGGAAATGGAAAACAAACATCTTTTTGGGTTTTTATGTGTTTTATGTGAAATTGTTACACTTGTAATTTGTTTGTTTGTGGTTGTGGTAGATATTTGGCAGTGATGGAAGGTGACCTTTGGGTTTACAGAGGTGTTAGAAGGTGTGGGGGAGTCTTGAGAAGCCTTTGGTAACCTTCTGGATACTTTCTCTGCAATCAGACTTCAAAAAGTCACTTTTAGGAAATTCTACAGGAGGCGGTAGGGGATCTACATGAGGATCTAAAGGAGGATGCCGAGAGATGTTTTTAGAGGTTTTAAAGGTGTAAAAATGGTGGGAAAGGGTAGCTGAAGATTAGAGGGAGGTTTCAAGGTGTATGAAACTCATCAAGGATGCTTAAGAAACAAAATGATGGTTGGATTTGTTTAAGAGACAAGAAGAAAGCTTAGGAGAAAAATGCAGAAATTAGGGCAGATTCGTGAAGGGTTGTGGATGACTTGTTAAACCTATGAGAAAAGAGATGATGATGGTTGCTTGATTGATGTATTATGAATAGAGGTGTGTTGTAATAAATTTGCAAGTCAAAATACTGAAATTGAGCAAGAAAAGAATTAGTTGTACCACAAGAACAGAACTATCTCTTATGTTAACCTAACTTCTGACCTAGAAGAGTAAAATGTTGAACAATGTTATATGAGCAGGAAAGCATGGAGAGAGATTTATTTCACAAACAAAAATGAAAATGGCACAATGGATCTAAAGCAAAACATTAACAAATGAATCAAACTGTAACACTAGAAATTGCATGGGGAAAGCAAAATTGTGTTTTTATGGTAGCAAGTAGATCTTGACCTCAGTTCATGGTCCCCGAAGGAGGAAAGGATGCTAGGGCCTATTGATGGCATTTTGTTACCTTTATCTTACCACTATTTAACCTACTTTAGAAAGTAAAATGGAAACAACTATGCAAACCACCAAAAGCAACCTATTCTACTAAGGAAGAATGAATTTATCTAACAAAACTTTAATTCATGCACTGAAGCAAAAACATATAAGTAAAAAGCAAGAGGTGTTGGGAAGCTTGGGTTGGGCCCTAACCAAAGAGCTTCTCTGAAAGAAATCAATGTTGGATCAGAAAATATGTCATCCCCATTATCAAAATAAAAGTTACATTACATAAAATGTTCACAAAAGTAAGCTCGAAAATGAGTTGAGCAAGAGCTGCGAAAAAAGTGTGAAATTTTGACTAACAAACAACTAAACTAATGAGCACCTAAGCCCTCCTATTTATACAGTTGGAGCCTCCAACAACTCTGCTAAAGTCAAGGAGGCTCGGCTCCCAAGACTAGAGATAGACAACAATTCTTCTTCACTTCCTCGATTGCCCCTTTGATGCATCAATGTGGCTGCTTGTGCTCCAAGTTTACTGAAGGATGATTTTAGTTAGGGAGTCATAAATGAGGGGGACACCCTCCTACAAATCCTCTCCCTTGTTTTCCTCAAATATTGGCTGCCAAATGCTCATTAATCCTTTAAATTTGTCCCAAAATTGACGAAAAATCTGCATAAAGCACACATTAGACTTCATGGCATAGTGACTAACCCAATTCTCTCTATTAGCATAAATATAATAAAAAAAATGCAATAAACTAATGAGAATTGTGGATTAAGCTGAGTTAGAAGGTGAAATGAGCCCATATAAGTACCCATTTCTGGGGCTCATGAACAAAGCATCCCAAATTTTCATGGGATGATCACAGAGGATCCTAATGCCTTCCTGTTCAAATTTGATGTCCTCTACATAGGGTATGACTATGCCATTGACCCCCAAAATCTAAAACTATTCCCTTCTACTATGAAAGGAGTAGCTTTAAGATGGTTCATGGGTCGGGGTGGATGTACTATTAATTCTTGGCATGATATGAAAACCTCCTTCCTCACAAGATACTAGGACTTTTGCAAGACTAGGGAGCTAAAGGATGAAATATTTAAGATGGTTGCAAAGGATAATGAAGCTCTCGAAGAATACATCGAACGATTTCATTATAACTTGCAGAGATCTCCACACACCACCCTACCAAAAGAAGTCACAAGAGCTATCTTAATTAGAGGAACAAAAAAGGAGTGGTTAGAAACTCTAAATTTCATGGGGAAAGGAGATATTTCTCAGGAAGATTATGATGAAATCATCCACTTTTGTATCAGGTGTTTGCGAGGAAGCTCATGCACAGGAGAAGTAAGTTGAGATCCCATGAACAGGGGAAGCAAACCACATAATGGAGACGTAACATGAATGGAAGTCAGTAACCTCCTCGAATATTTATAAATGGACATCCTAGACACCCTCATAATGCATCTAGATGCCTATAGGCTAAACAAAAAAATATCTTTAGCAGAACTAAACTTGGTCATTTTCTATCCTCGTTGTTGGAAGAAGCACAACCAATGGGAGCGTCCATTAGAAATGGTTCAGACATGTGCTATATTTACCAAGGATCATGCCACTGAACAATGTCCATCACTCTTGAGGCCGAAAGTATCATTCAAGGAAGTAGAAGAAGAGAAAGTGTCATTATATCTAATGAACCAGCATCGATAATGGCATGCCAAACCTCTAGATATGTCACAATATGCATCCCGGTTCTTTCCTTCTTCACAGTTTAATCTACAACAAAACCCTAGGGCAGCGTGGTAGGGTCAATCACATTACTTGAATTGGCAACCTCAGCCATTCCCTATCACACCATGGTCAACTCAATCCCTTTCGAGTAATGGCTAGCCAAATTCTCCTTTTACTCTTGTTTAGCAAGGCAATCCCTATCAATCCCAGTGGCTTGCCTCCACTTCTCAAAATTTGAATTGGTCTACAAATTGGAAACAACCTTTGGGAATATCGAATACTCCTATGGGGGCAAGTCCTCAACCTTAACCCACATTTTCATCTTCTTATCCATTACAACAAAATCCTCAAACTCTTCTGCGACCTCAACTGCCAACCCAACCAAATCCGAATCCCAATAACCGACCACTCCAGCTGGTGCAAACTATAGAAAGCTCAAAATATGAGATTGAGAAACAAGAATGTAATGAACTTAGATTAAGATTAGGATGTATCATTACCCCTGAGGAAAACAGCGATCAACCATCAATTGAGATTGAAACACCTCCTGTAAATATACCACCAACTGTAATTGATATTGAAATGAAACGAGGAGAAGAGACACGTCAATTGAAAGATCCATAGCAACTCATAGTCACTTATCCTCCATTCCCCGAAAGGTTAACAATACCTAAGCTGATTTTTTACCCAAAGTTTGATCTTGTAGGGGAACAAAAAAATATTTGTATAAAAATTCTTCTCCTCAAGGCCATTTAAGACATTCCCATATATGTTAAAGCAATTAAAAAGTTATGTGTAAAGAACCTTGTGAGGAGAGAAAAAACTTCACCCACCATTCATGTTGTAGGAACCTTATCTGATTTACTCTTGGGAGGGGAAACTCTGGCAAAGCATGAAGATACTGGGAATCCCATAGTGACATTTTCGATATATGGCCACTCTTTTCCCAATATGCTAGTTCATCTGGGTGCAACCATTAATCCCATAGTGACATTTTCGATATATGGCCACTCTTTTCCCAATATGCTAGTTCATCTGGGTGCAATCATTAATATTTTAAAAGCATAAACCTGTCAAGCACTTGGCATTACAACCTAGGAACCAACCACCACATTACTAGAACTTGTTGATCATTCGGTGGTAAGGCCATAAGGAACTCTACAAGATATCATGGTTTCTGTTGATTCATGGGAATATCGAGTAGATTTTCTTGTTGTAAACCCGAAGAGTCGATTAGATGGGCACCCTTTAATACTGCGACGACCTTGGTTGGTGACAACTGATGCATATATAGGCTTTCGTGAGGGCAGCATGACATTGCAAAGGATGATGCTGTAAAATATCTCGTTTTATATCCCCCTACCAAACCAAGTCTACCCATTGTAAAAATATTTAAACAACCACCATCATACCTGGAAGAAAGCAACCATTCACCACTCATAGTAGTAGAGGCACTAGAATTCAAAGATCAAACTAAAGATGAGGTTATCAACAATTTCGTCAATCAGCTAGCTAATGTGAGCAATGTAAAGTGTCAAATGCTGAA
Organism: Pinus taeda; assembly: GCA_000404065.3. Classification (NCBI taxonomy): domain Eukaryota; kingdom Viridiplantae; phylum Streptophyta; class Pinopsida; order Pinales; family Pinaceae; genus Pinus; species Pinus taeda. The sequence goes on along the minus strand of APFE030631713.1, from coordinate 42,256 downwards.
AGAAAATCTCGCTAATGAACCCTTGAAATATCCCTTGAAGGATACTGATGATCAACACATCCAAACAACTATTGTTCATAATAGCAAGCATGTGGAAATTGAACCAGACAAAGTTTTAAACATTAGTGATAACTTGGACAGTGATCAGTAGCAAAAGCTTACTCAGGTCCTGCAAAAATATAAAGGGCCTTTTTTTTGGGATTATCCCGATATGAACGGTATACATCCACAATTGTGCACACATCACATCTATACCAAGAATGATGCTTGACCTATCTGAAAACCTCAGTGGAGATTGAATTCGCACCTTAAGGATATTGTGAAAGTATAATTACAGAAGTTGTTGGATGTGAATTTCATTTATCCTATTTCAGATAGCAAATGGGTTTCTCCATTGGTGGTTGTCCCCAAGAAAAATGGGAAATGGTGTATCTATGTAGATTACTAGGAACTTAACAAGGCAACACAAAATTATCATTTCCCTCTCCCATTTATCGATCAAGTCCTTGATACCTTAATAGGGAAGCAATTATTTTCCTTCCTAGATGGCTTCAATGGCTACAGTCAAATTTAGATCATCCCTAAAGACCAAGACAAAACAACATTCACCTATCCTTAGGGTATGTTCACTTACATAGCATTACCATTCGGCTTATGCAATGCCCAAGCCACGTTTCAAAGAGCTATAAACAAAATTTTCTTCGACTTGATAAACGAAGGACTTTAGGTATATATGGATGATTCTACTCAGTTATGTTTATGTTTAAGCAATGTTTATGTTTATGTTTATGTTTATGTTTAGAACGATGCATTGCTACTAGGTTATGTTTAAGCAATGTCAAGTGTCACATGATGATGACCAAAGGTGTAATATTGGGATATTATATTTCTACGACAGAGGTAGACCCAACAAAAATACAGGTAATTCTTTTACTGCCTACTCTCTGTACTTAGATAGAGGTACGTAGTTTCCTAGGATATGTAGGCTATTATCGCAGGTTTAGTAAAAAAAATTCACAAATTACTGCACCTTTACAATATTTAACTGGAAATGTTTATTTCAAATGGTCTAACAAATGTGACACAACTTTTACAAGTTTAAAGAATCTAGTCTCGACAACACCATTATTACATGTACCAAACTAGGAGATTCCTTTTCATATATCCACTGACGAATAAGATGTGGCTATAGGCATTATCCTTGGCTAGGAAGAGGGCATGAAGCCTTATGCTATATATTATATTAGAAAAAATCTTACTCCTGCAGAACTTAAATATACACTAATAGAAAAACAATTCTTAGCTATTATTTATGCAGTAAAAAAATTTAGACATTACATAGCTCTCTACCAGGTTTTTTTTTATACTGATCACTCTACCATTCGGTATTTAGCTAACAAACCTATCACAAATGGTCGAGTGACTCATTGGATATTGCTTTTGTAGGAATTTGACATTACTATGAAGGATCGTCCAGGGAAGGAAAACCCAGTTGCTGATTTTCTATCTCGAATCCCAAAGGTAAATGATCCACTGGTAGTAGACGACAAATTCCTAGATGAACATTTGTTTGTCGTCACAGTCAAGACGCCATGGTATGTAGATGTGGAAAATTATATGGCAGTAGGGAAGCTACCCAGGAATTTGGCAGTGAGGGAGAGGAAACATATCACTCAGCGTAGTGCTCGATTCTCTTGGATTGGCAAATATCATTTTCACATAGGGTCTGATATGTGTATATGCAGATGCATTCATGAGGATGAGATTTATGACATCCTAAAATATTTCCATGACAAGCATTGTAGAGGACACTTTGCATATTGAAGGACAGGGCATAAGGTACTACAGATGGGCTATTATTTGCCCACTATTTTTAAATATGAAAAGAAATATGCCTAGGCTTGTGATAGCTACCAAAGGATGGGCCGACCTAGCCAATTTGATGAAATTACACTACAACCCCAATTAGCCATAAAACCCTTTGAACGATGGGTGTTGGACTTTGTTGGCCCATTCCATCTGCCATCGAATCCAAAAGCCTACATATTGGTTGCCACAGACTATGTGATGAAATGGGTGGAAACAATAGATTTACTAAGAGCTATAGAGGAAGTGGTGATTAACTTCCTCTTTGGGCTATTCATGTAGTATGGTTTACTGCAAGAAGTGATAACAAATGGGGAAAGGAAATTTGTAGGACACAAGATTACTGCCACTCTCATAAACCATCATGTTACACATAGGATCACTTCCCCGTATCACCTGTAGACAAATGGGTAGTTCGAAAGCACCAATAAGGTCATTGAAGTTATTCTGACCAAAACAGTCTCAACACGTTGGTGACACAGTGATAGTAGACTGCTAGAGGCCTTATGGGCCTATCACATGACTTGGAGGAATATTATTGGATACTCTCTTTACTAGCTCATGTTCGGAAAAGGACATATTTTTCTAATTGAATTCGAAATAAAGACTCTATGAAAGGCTTAGGAAGTGGGGTTGGATTTAATAGAAGCCCAAACCAAGTGACTTCAACAAATAAATGAACTAGATGAAGCTCTACTGCTAGCTTTGCAACATACTACAATTATTCAGTAGCAAAGGGAAAAGTGGCATGACAACCTTATCAAAGATAATACATTTCAAAAAGGGGATTAGGCACTCCTTTACTACTCCAAATTCAAGGATTTTTTGAGCAAACTGCAAACATGATGGCTTGGCCCTTATGAGATTCAAGAAGTACATAACAATGACACTCTTACCCTGGCTACCATTGACAGTTCTAGCCATTCTTTTAAGTTGAATGGGGATCGAGTGCATCTCTACCACAAACCACTCACCGAGTCTTTCTACCAGTAGGTACACAAGGACCCATCCATGTAAATCTTAGGTGCAGAGAGTGATGACCCTATATCTTTTCTTTCAAAAAAATGAGATTTGTTTTTAAATTGTACATAATGTATATATTCTTTTTGATTGATTGTAATTCAGTTAGGTATCACCATGTAAATATGAGCAGTTGTGTTGCTTGGTAAGTGTTATTCAATCGATTGAACGATTGTTGTTGAATTAGTTGAACAACACTTATGTTTATGTGTGCGTCGTTATTCAATCGATTAAACAATTCATGTTCAATCAATTGAACAACACTTCTACGTTTTTGTTGATTTTGTTGTTCAAATGATTGAATGATTGTTGTTCAATCGATTGAACAACACTTCTACATTTCTTTATATATATGTTGTTTGAACGATTGAACAATTGTTGTTGCATCAATTGAACAACACATTTTGCATTTTTATTTTTAAATTTCCGTTGTTCAAATGATTGAACGATTGTAGTTCAATTGATTGAACAACACTTTTGTGTTTTTCTTTACTAATATTTTCTATTCAAACGATTGTTGTTCAATTGATTGAACAACACTTTTACGGTTGCTTTCAATTCTTGTTGTTCAAACGATTGAATGCTTGTTGTTCAATTGAGTGAACAACAATTTTGCGTTTGTTTTCTCTTTCAATTTTTGTTGTTCAATTGATTGAACGATTGAACAACAATTTTGATTTTTTTAGTTTCAATTTTCCTACTCAAATGATTGAACGATTGTTGTTCAATTGATTGAAAAAAACTTTTGAGTTTTTATTTTCAATTTTTATTGTTCATACGATTGAACAATTGATGTTCAATCGATTGAACGATCGTTTTCCAATTGATTGAACAACACTTTTGCATTTTTTTTGTTATCGATATTTGTCATTCAAACGATTGAATGATTGTTGTTTAATCCCTTGAACGACACTCTTTCTTGTTTTCCTTTCGATTTTTTTGTTCAATTGATTGAACGATTGCTATTCAATCAATTGAACAACAATTTTATTTTCCTTTCGATTTTGTTGTTCAATCGATTGAACTGTGATTATTATGGGATGAATTGTGACTTATTTTTCATTACCAATCATTGTGCCATCTTCTTTATTCTTTTATGTTTTGAATAAACACCATCTGAGTGTATTTGTGCCTAACATAATGAAAAATAGTGATGTTAACACTATTATTATCTATGAAGCCTCTTGATGGTTATCTTTATTCAAAAGCTGATATAGTACATCTCTATATTGAATGCTAGACATCTTATTTTTTTGGACACGTCATAAAATGATTCATTATTTCAAACCATGCTGGCTTATTTACCACAATTTTAAATGGACAGATCCCTGTGATATGATGATATGGGGGTAAAAGCGTAAACTTTCCTTGGCATATTTTTACTTCTTACACCATCCCACACTCTTAAGGAGAAAATGAGCCTCCCTCTTTTTATAAAAAGATCAAAAGATAAAAAAAAATGAAAATAAAGAAATATGCAAATGTAATGAACATTGTCTTAAGCCTGATAGGGGGTCTCATCATGACCCAACCTACCATGTTCGTAAATATATAATAGGTGACACTCCATTTCTGGCCACCAAACCAAGGTAATGACCTTCTTAATGATTAAAAAATGTCAGAAGGACAGAGGGTCTCATTACGAGCCAACATGATCATTTTTTTATATCTTGGTGAATGGCACTACGATCATATGGTCACCATGCCAACATAGTGGTCTCTTTATTTCAAGAAAATAAGAATCATCTACATACTAAAAGGAGGACTCTATCTCATTTGCGGGGTTAAAAAGAAACCCTGTGAAGGCTATGAATGCCTGCTGGTAGCAGTGTCTCTGGTTATGGTATTGGAGTATTATCTTACACTACCAAATGCTCTCTATTTTATTGCCACCTATGTGTTCATTTCTAAGCAGATTTCCCATTTGAGCAGCACTCTTACAAGCCAACATGCATGGTAACTTATGCTATATATTCATTATATTATATTTGTCCAATAATTTTATGACAGTTATTAGTACTTACCACCAATTATGCATTTATTACTAATACTTCTTGTGGTGAAAATCTTTTCACATAATAATTTAGATATCTGTTTTCATCTTTTTTGGCCATTTTTACCTCGGATACTTGTATTTATTTAATTTATTTATCATAAATTCCATCCCTTTTCTAGATTGGTTGTCTGCATTTATGAATTCTCAATTCATGTGCTTTGTTTTCACATGCTTGGCAGATGTGGACATCCTTTTCCTAATGGAGGGGGGATGGCCTATGTATGAACAATGTGTGTGGAAGTTATGGATAATTGAATGATAATTATTAAATTGATTTCCAGGTGAGGAATGCATGATGATTGGATATGCATAATAATTAGCAAGGTATTTCCGATTGGAGAAATGATGGCGACCATTATGGATGGCATGCGAATTGATTATGAGCCTGCATAAAATATGGTTGATAAGACAAATGACTTGCTATATATGTTGTTAAATCCCAAATCAATGTCATTTTCCTATTAATTGCTTTAATGATCTTTGTTGTTGTTCTAAATTACAAAAGTGCAAGAGAAGTCCATGCCCAGGAACACAAAAACCATGGCAGGTAGAGATATATGAAATGAACCCACAGTACTCATGGTATCGGACCACACACATGTAATTCTTGAGTGCATAGGCTGGTTGCAATATTTGAATAAATTGTAGGGATTTCATGAAGAAATCACACTCAAACTCTTATAGAATTTGCAGAATGGCAGCACCAAAGTAAGAGGTAGGGATATAATAGTCTCTGAAGCATTCATAGTCAAAGTCACTAGACTTCTGGCTGAGGGAACAAAGTGGACAGATAAGCACATCTTTTTGCACAATGTGATTGTAGTGTTCCAAGTCCCGAGTGAGAAATTAGCATGAATAGGGAAAGGGATTCACCCTTCAACATTAAGACAACCATGGCAGGAATTAGGAGTCATTGTGCAATGGTACATCACATGTGATGGTCATAAGGATGTGGTAAATTCCTATCAACTCAAATTGTTAGCCATCCTAAAACATAAAATTTCAATTAATTTATCATTTTATTTGGATGTCACTCGACGAGTTAGGAAATATAATGACCCACGCATTATCATCAATCATCGCAGAATGATCAAATTTCTTATCATGCATGGACTAGCCCTGCAGGAGCTAACCTAGGACAATATTGTAAATCCTACTCTCGCCCCACCTCTAGAAAACCTAGTAACAGAACAACAAGGGCCTAGAACCCCATGTCCGAGAAAGAAACTGAAGAGGAAAAATTCCTCTTTCCCTTTGAACCTAGCAAAACCCAAGCACTTTGTGTGGGTTAAGTCCTAGTGGCATACCCAAATTCAAAGAAAGGAGGTCAGGCCATCGCTCACACCACCTCCAAGTCCACAAAATACCCCTTTGCAAGACTATGCAGAAGAGGCGGCGAGGGTATTGGAAAACATGGGGATATTTGGCAAGGGAAGAGAACAATCTGAGAATGTAGAAAGAAAAAATTGTACCCCAAAATAGTCTGCCTCTGGTAATAACCCTAGTTGTGATCAAACCCTGCCATTTATTGATTTCTTGGAAGAACAGAGGGAACTAGTCCCTTCCATGGAAAAACCCCTTGAAGCTAAGATGCATGAAGAAGAAGTCATTAGAGAAGGAGATTAGACAAAAAATACATGTCCAGTGGACCCCCTAGTTGAATAAAATCCTCTAGATGAAACCATGGGAGATGAAAATCAACCAGGAAATACTATTTTTTCTAATTCCCTCGAGGACAAGGCCTACCCAGAAGAAAACCTGGAGAACGACAACTACTCAAGAGACACCATTTTATTGGGGTCTACTAAGAGAAAAATTCATGATGAAGAATAAATAGAAGATGAAGCTCCATTAAGAGATACAGTTCCAATTGATAACCCTCCCTGATGTTGACACAATACCACCTGAGCATGAGGCTAAGGAAAATGCAACTACAACACCGTAGGTTGGAAGTCCCAGCATACAAAAGTCCTACAAGGACGGGCTTAATTTTTTTTTTTAAATATAGAAAACAGAAGCGAATAATTGGGCAGCTAAGACAATGGTTAAAAGAGGCCTTCAGAGCCAGAAAATTGAAAGTGGAAAGAGAGACCATGGGAACACGGATAGAACCTTGTTATGGAAGGTATGTTGAAACCTAAATTGAGATTCTTTTGGTCAGTTCAAAGGAAACTTAGACAGAGCCATGTCTTGTAGAGGACACTAAAATGTAGACTGAAGACCCCTGTGTTTGTTCACAGGAGACCCAAACAGACTACCCTACTGTGAAAGTTTCCATTTAAACTGATGTTGAAGAAAGCATCCCAATTAATTATTGCATAACTCAAGGAGTAGTCAAAGCTACCATCCAAATTAAGCCTATGGAGACATAAGATAATGAGGCCCAAATAGAGGCAACACCTGCTTACATTCCCTTAGTAAGGGAGGCATTTATTAGGAGACTGTTGAATGAAATACTGAAGGTTCAGTAGGAATTAACTCAGCACAAGGATGAGGTACTCCCCCTATGTATACATCAAGAAGTAAACAAAATGTTTGAGGCACTCACAATGACTGACGATGGGACCTTCGCTTTGTACAAGGCTAAACAGAAAAAGGTTGAGAAAACATAGGAAAAATTACAAAGGCTAAAGAGCAGTTGGAGACTGCCTTATCTCTTTATTCAGACACACTGTTGTGCAGAGCCCCTGCTACAAATTATACACTATTCCTCCTGGAAAGGTACATCCTACTGAAAATCAAAGTTGTTAAGGCTAGGAAGTATGTGGAAATCAATACTACCATGGACTTTGTCAATTGCTTAAAAGAATAGAACGAGTAGGTACAACGCCTCCTATGTGAGCTTTATATGCACAATTTCTTTCAAGAAGATGATAGAGACAACAACCTTGGTGCCTTTATAGGGGATGTCCAATTCTAGGCATTTCTCTCTTTTTCTACTAACAAACTCAAGTGGGCCAAGGCTCACAATACTTTTAGAAAGCATGAATATGGAATTGACCTATGGGTTATAGGGAACCTACAAAACCCTTGCATCTCTCTATCAAGCACAAGAAATTCATGAACTGAGATGGTGTTGAGGGCCAATTGGGGCCATTTCATATAGATATTATACAATATGGAAAGGTGTACTTCCAAGAGATTAAGGAGGAAGCCTTATCTGCAGCCAGACGAAGGTGGGATGTCTCCAGCACTACTATTGGAAACCGAGATCCATTTGGATACAGAACTTTAGAGTTACCTCCTCTCGTTTCCATAAGTACAATAACATGGTATTAACCATGGGCCCTAAATGGATAGGATGTCGACATAGAACTCTAATCATATGGTATTCTCTAGATAAGTATGGCAGTCGCTACAACTTGAAGGATCAAGAAGTTAACAAGTAATTTTTTGTACTTAACAAGAAAAATGCTTAAGAATTTATAGGGAGGTATATCTTGCCTATTCCCTAACTCAGCTACACCTAAACCATTTAATTGCATGAGGTCACGCAACAAGGTAAGTTGGGGAGTATGTTGGATCAAGAAAAAGTATGTCTTCTCCTTGGTAATAGCTTTATTTAGTAGTCATCCTCACATGATTATCTCTGTTTATCAATAAAAGTAGAGGAAATAATAGCTAAAGTCGAGTAAACGTAATGAGTAACAAATTAGATGAATCTAAGTAGGAAAAACAGATTTTTACTATATTTATGTTCAGAAGTCACGAATTGATCCATAGTTTCATAATTGACAAAATGACAGCATCTCATAAGGGAAATCGATAGTTTCCAAGGCAAGGTAGGACAACGGAAGGCTGGGAAAATCAATGACTATTTTATAACTGAATCAGATCAAGTATAGAAAAATCTTCAAGATCCCCTGATCCTAAGGATTCTCTTTTATCTATTTACTTTCTAAATGTAATATATAAGGCCGAAAGGTAAAACTGCACAGAGTTTAGAATTTCACAGTTTCTAATTATTCTTTTAGACATATAATACTGTTATCTTGGATGCTTTAACTTGGTTACTTATTTTAATGAAGAAAGACTGTGTTTAACACATACTTATATTATGAGTATCTCTTAGCGGAGACTTTTGGTGACTTTGGGCCCAGTCAAGAGAAGATCTACTACTTCACCTGTGTCATAATATTCTCTATTTCATTCTTTATTTCTTGCTAATGTCAAGTTAATATTACTTTTGATTATCGTAAGGATCGTCGATTCAATTTGATTTTTCTAATTCATTCGAGATTCAGATTTATTTGTGTGTTATATGCAAGTGATACTTTTGATTGAATTGGTTATGCTAGTTCTAGCTTAGATCATTGTTCATTTCAAGTAATGTTATCATATATTTTAGAGATAAAATTGATCTGTTTATTATTCTACAACCATTTTCTATTTAGATATCGTTTGTTATTCTAGTATTGTTTGCCATTTAGCTCAGATTTGTTGTTGAATTAAAATTTGTTGTTCAATTCGGATTTGATGTTCAATTAGGATTTGTTCCTCAATTACCATTGTTGTCAATTTTTACAGTTCTCTTTCATGAGTGAGCAATTTAGCTTCAATTCTATTTAAGGTTGCCAAGCATGATTCCTTACAAGTTGAATTTAGGTCCATTTGCTTTCAAGATAGGTTAAGTAGAATTGTCGAGTGTGTTATGAATTTATTTCGAGGTTACTTCTTTGAAAGTTGTTTGGATTGAGTTTGAAGAAGATAGTCATTAGAAATTGCAACGATTTCTTATTAGTTAACCTCTGAATTCATTGCATATATAGTGTTGACACTCTTGAAATAAAAATACTTGCCTTGGGTTGAGAATTAATGTAGGAATTAAGATTTCCTATGAAGTGACATCTTAGTGCACCAACAATGACCCAATGTATTTGAACCTAGAAATTAAGTCCACTTTACTCATATATGTAGTGCCAAATGAGAGTGGTAATCCACCATTTCCTTCCTCCCACTGCATCCACCCATTCTTCCCATAATAAGACAACCATAACAATAAATGGTGATGACATCATAAAAAAATGCGTGATCATATTATGTATCAAAACAACCGTATTAGGTGTTTATATTCTATTATTCTAGATACATCCAACATGTCTATAACATAACATAACCACATATATAAAACTAGGGTGCACCTATGCCCCTACATCTATTTATCATCCTCTACAAGATGTCATGCCACTAGGACCAGATGCTTGAATCCATTATTCTAGTAGTTAGAACATAATGGCACTACACAAAGTCATCTAGATGTCTCCCTCAAGGTTTTTCACCTATGAGCTTACCAAGTTATAAGGGTGGAAAGAAGCCCTTTTATAGGGAAAACCCCAATTTTTACCTTGGCCATTACAAGAAAAATGTGGCTCTATTTAACAAACCATCTGAACGTTTGGAAATCTCTCACTGAGCTCTATAATGGGTCTTTCTTCCTTTTAGGTAATTTGAAACTTTGCAAGTAAGCCATTTCTTTGATGAGGTCTCACTTCACTGCTTATTAAAATCAAAGTTTTCCATATGAGACAATGGTACTTTTGCCCCACATTGTCTTTACACCTATCAACTTCTATGCATAGTTTCATCATGATAACAACCATTTACTCATGTTTTTATGGTCCCATTTGGGCCTTACCCATGTGGCAACATCATAGAGTTATGCTTGTTCAAAACATCAGAGATGAGTTTCCCCTATATCCATGGAGTTTGTTGAGTATGTAATTGAGTCTTTCTACAATATATTATCCCTCTATGTGTTATTCATCCCATATTGCTCACGTTTGGGCTCCATCTATTTTGAACTGTCTTTCAAAAGCCTTTGTCTATGTAGTTGACCATCGCTTATGGAATCGTGTCAGTGGCTGCCAGGTAAACCTTGCATATCATTCTTTGACAAGGGAAGTCATAAGTCAACTAGTCCCTTATTCCTCCATCATAATCTCAGGTGTCAGTCTTTATTAGCCATATTACTATGACTCGCATGCCTTTGTTGAAGACTCCTCATTGCCTTAACTCTGGTGGGCCCTCTTCTACCGAATTCAACGCATTCATTCCACAAGAGTGATCTTGAGGAAATGTACATTGGTTGCAACCTTCATCACTGTTCAATACCTCACATCAGGTAAAGGGAATCATTCTTTCCCTTTGACTAGGTTTCTTCTTGTGTGCTTGACTTTAGCTCATTATCGCACAACCAAGAATCATACACTTGATGGTCTAGTGATATAATAATTAGTTTAAACATTCCCCATGTGTGTATCAGATGTTCTAGACCTCGTGAGGGGCTGGCCTTTAAGTTAGCCCCCCACATGCTTGGATTTCACTAGATCGTGATCTAGAACTAGATACAATTTTGTTGATCTGACTAGCTCAGTTTCTATTGATCGCAGGCCCCAAAGCATGCACCTTTCTTTTAGATGGTCCATTCAGATCTTCAAATCCATTTCCCACTTGACAAGGCTTCTTTAGTTGCGATCTCCCCCTCATTTTAGCTTGGGGGCATTATGTTCTATGTACTCCATTCATCAAATTTGTTTATACCAATCATGGCCTTTACCCTCTAGGTAATTATGTATATGGGACTCATTATATCATTATATTAGTTTTTTCCTATCGATGTCAGCATATCTTGTATCATTTATTATGCTTCTTAGACTCAAATTGTTGGACACACCATTAATATTGTACCGAGTTATCTCAACAGGTATGGGTATACCTCCCTTGCCTCATTCAGATCTTGTACTGATCATAAATGAATACTTTTATCTAAGAAGTAGGTCTCACCCCCTCGAGTTTCAATCCTTCTCTGATTTTCAACACTCTCTTTCTCTCTATATGACTCCCCTTTGGTGTCTCATGAAAGTGAACCTGCAACGTATTTCGGTCATACAATGTGCTCTTGATGCTCTTACATTGGGGACAATCTATTATCACCTAAAAGAAGATCGCCTAGCCATTTTCTACTAGGTTGATTGAACTACACCAAATGGGTTTTTACACATTAAAAACCACGTTAATGGTAGGAAATAATTTATCCATTTTACTAAATTATTTCTTATTAAAATCTGAAAAAAAAAAAAACTCAGAGAATAATCAAATAATTCGATTTATTTATTATTCTTTCAAAATAATTATTAAATCATTACTTAATGATTATTTTAACCATTTTATACTTAAACACTCATGAATAATTTAATAAATAATTATTTATTTTTGTTCCATATTTATCCCCTATTTATCTCATGAGTTTTTTTATTATTATCCTAGATCTAGACCTATACTAATATTTTGTTATTAATAGAGGGTTTTTTTTCCTCATTCTAGACATAATTACTTCATCCTCCTCATTATCATCTTGTGACATTTGAGCTCTCACTTTCAATTTCAAGCCATCATTACTTCCTTTTGCTCACTGCATCCATTAGGAGAGAGAGAGAGAGTTAAAGCTAAAGTGTAGGCATTCGAGGACCAATCCCAAAGAGCTGGATTTGTAGATTCGAGTTTGTATATTCTCCTCACTAGGTGTATTCTATTTATTTTAATATATATATATATATATATATATATATATATATATATATATATATATATATATATATATATATATATATATTTGGTTACCTTATCATCTTTTGTTGTTACACATTTCTTTACAATTGCCTGTTGTTTTCACAAGATTTTCTATGAATTTGATAACTTAACCGCAAAAGCTTTTACTGATAATTTGAATTTATTTATTTCTAAAGTCACGTTTATTTATAAAATTTTAATGATCGCTTAGGGGTGAAGGTATACTTTAAAATCCCAGTGAATGAGATTTAATATGAATTTATTATTTTTAAACTCAACTGTATTCATAAAATAAGATTGAAAGTATTATTTAAAATCACTTATTAAATAATCTAATAAGATAGAGATAATTATTCTTTTTTTGGTAGGTAAGCACCTATGGGAGATTTGAACCATATCACAAGGAGTGCTTTAACAGTGCACCCATTTATCATATCTCCAAAACCCCGTAAAGAGATAGAAATAATTATTCAATAATGAGAATTAAAACAACATTTTAATTTTTTTATTATTATTTAATTAATAAAAATAATTAAAACGAAATCACAATTTTAATTTTTTTAGCTAATATTTAATTAATAAAAATAATTAGTGTTTGGTATAGAATTTTGTTTTCCTCCTCCAAAAAAAAGTGAGATAATTATCTTACCTAAAAAAATACAGTAAACTAAATATTAAAAAAAAAAAATAATCAATCACATGTTTGATATTTTTTTAATTAATATAAAGTATAAACATCTCCTATATTTCGCTGGTTTGAAGCTTATTTTACGTTCAAACTATAATTAAAAACCTTACTCAAAAAACACAAAACTTTAGTTACCAAAAAAATAATTTTATACTTGCAACAAAAAAATTAACAAAAACATGTAATACAATATTTGAATCATGGGTAAAAGTAAAAATTAAATATCACGTGAAGGGAAATTTTAAAAAGAAACCGTCATAAAAACATTTTTTCACTACTAGAAGTATCGGTCAAATTTATATCTTCACATAGAAGAATATTTATTTTACAATATAATTTATAACATGATATTACACTATAATATACTCAGGCTTTTTAAAGATTTCTGCTGTACCATGGGTATGACGATTAACACTGACAAAGCAAAAGTTATGATTATCAAATCTAAGAAAGATACTTACGCTAATTTTATGTATGACAAGAATAACTTGGAGGAAGTGTATTCTTACAAGTACCTAAGAATTGATATTCATCACAAGCTCAACTGGAACCATAGCATTGAGAAAAGGATTAATGGCGGTGGAAAGCTTATTTTGGTCTTGAAAATAATTGTAAAACAACAAACCTCGTAATGTGGGATAAAAAGAAGTTCCTCTTTGAAACTTTAGTCACTCATGTTATCTTATATTGCTGTGAGGTTTGGGGTTGCAACATCTCGAGAGAATCATGGAGAAAAGCAAATCGAGAAGCATTTTATAACTTATAACCTGAAAATTAAAAGTAATACGCGGTATCCTATTCTCGTTATAGAAGTAGGTATTTCCGCTATTGAGAGCCTAGCTAGGTATTTCCGCTATTGAGAGCCTAGCTATGATTAGGTTTCTGTTGTACAAGCACAAACTCAATAACATAGACGATCATAGACTTCATAAGCTAGCTTTAGATTCCAGCCAAAACCACCTAAGGCTGAATCGGAGGTGGCATAAAGACACAAGGGCCTGGTTAAACTATTGGGAGATCAACGAGAATGATGCATTGCAAAACATAAATAACATTAAAGATATTGTTACTTCTAAGTTCAAAGAAAATGTGGTATGAGAAAGGTTTAGCGGCTAAAAGAAAATTAAGTTATTATAAGAAGGTCATCAACCCCACCCTAGAAGATCAAAAGTATCTCTCTATTTTAACTAGCTCAAAGAAGAAAATTAATATAGCAAAGATTAGAATGAATTCTCATGAGCTCCATAGTGAAACAGGTCGTTTGGCAGTCCCTAAAAGAACATGGATGGAAAGGATATGCCATATATGTGAGAATAGGAACATCCAGGATGAAAACCACTTCCTCTTAGAGTGGATATGCCATATATGTGAGAATAGGAACATCCAGGATGAAAACCACTTCCTCTTAGAGTGCCCCGCGTACAACCACATTAGATCTTAGTTTCACAATCTTTATTACAATACTGACCTTCCTAGCCTTTTACAATGTCAAAATTATAGTGAGCTTGAGAAGCTTCTCTCCAAGCTTTTCGAGCATAGGAATAAAATCTTAAATCAAAATAAATAATTTGTTTCTTTAGGTCCGATAGGCCAATGTTTGGTCTCGGTGGACATTAACCATCATCATCATCATAAATTAAGATTTATAAAGACAGAATTAAAATATAACTAATTTATAAAAACAAGATTTAAATTTAAATAAGAATTATATTTCTATTGTGATTTAAAATATAGATAATTTTTCTTTTGGAATTTTAATTATAACCTAATATAATACTATAGACTAAATCAAAAAATGATATTTTACTTTTATGGCGATATAAATGATATATTCAATATATATATATTATAATTTGGAAAAACAAATAAAATAAAATGTAAAATAAAATATGATAAGAGTTAGTTATTATATATATTATATATATATATTATATTATTTATGTAAAAATAAAGAATGAGTAAATTTACCATGAAAGAAAAAAAATTCATTTTACATACGTTTTTCTGGATTCGAGTATAATAGACATAAATTTATGGAGTTGTCTTTATTGTGATTTTTTTGAAGTTTTTATAGTCGGTTTTTCGGTGTGATTTCTCTAAAATCTGGCACAAACTTATTGAAATCACAAGCTTGATGGGTTCCATGGTGTTGAATCCATATATAAAGTCAAAAAATTAGTTTAAATGAGGCAAATCAAGATTTCACCTCAAATTTTTCCACAGTTAACACAAAAAATCTAAAAAATAAAAAATAAAACTCTTAAATTTATTATCTTTTATCACTAAAAACTCCAAAAACCAACAAAACCAACAGAAAAACCATGCAAAAACTTCAAGACAACCTACAAAATAGCCCCTAGATATCCTGCATACAAAGCTCTCAAGATGCGGAACCAACATTACATCGCAGGGCTGGCAAAGAAACAAAGCAAGGAAAAGAACCTGCAGAACAAAAAAACATTCACTTGGCACAGGGCACTTAGAAAGCATTAGCAAAACACTCAAACGTGGGCAATGAAAAATAAAAAATAAACGGGCAACAAAGTCTTGCAGCAAGATGACGACAAACCCGTACGTATCCAAAATATAAGCTAATTATAATTAAGTATCCCAAATTATCCCAAATATTTAATTAAGTAAATGTGTGTATATTTTGGAATGTGATTTAAAATATAATAGAATATTAAAAATAATAATATATCAAGAAAGAACTTAAAAGAAAGTTGAATTTATACAATATGACAGAGTTATACATTATGATACAGGGTCAAAGACGTGTAAGCAACGTGTCAATTACTGGGTCTACTCACTATAGCTATATTGTAAATCATATTATATACATAAAGTTATAATTTGATTTATGAAAATATAAATGATAGCTATATTTGAAATATAAAATTATGTTATTTAGTATGAATACTGAAATATTTTATTGATGGTTTATTAAAATATTTTTGTGTTATTAATATATTTGTGTCTTAAATATTACATATCAATTAAACACAAAATAAATTGAACAACTGTAATATATATTACAATTAATTTTGCATGCCATATGTTAATTTCATATCAAGTATTAAAAAAATTACAAGTATATATTTTTTTTGGTATTTTCAATTATTTAACTTTCTATATAAACTTCATTTAAAATTAAATTGTTTTTTTTCTCATATATGGTTGAGTGATTTTTTTATTATTACTACTTTTTTATTTGCTAATTTTAGTATTATTATTTTTAAATGTAATGTTACCTCACAACATAGTTGTAGAGCGTGAATCTAGTATGAAAAAATGTGGCAAAATTATTTCGCTTTCACTCTTGTAATTATAAATAAAATATTTTAATATCTATGTTAAATAATCCCAATAATAATTTATCTCAAGTATGGATATGCCATGGGACGAAAATGATCAAATCTCTTAAATGCAAACCTTTTTTACAGAGCAAAATTTGAAGATATTTGTCATGCAATGATTGATCCCAATGAATCTTTATCAAGTAAATTGACAAAATAAAAAAAAAAAACCAACCAAAATCTAAAATATTAAGAGTACTTCAATCATTTTAACCATAAAAAATTTATTTCTTTCAATTATTTTATATGATATATATAAATTATTTTTTAAACCATATATAATATACACATACACATAGTACACATTAAAATATTTTAGATAACATATATATTTGACACATTTTATATATAAGCATTTGTTCCTTCCACTCCTGACAATGTTGGGGATTGGAAGACACGAAATCTTGTTTAATTGCAACCTTTTCATCAATCACTTCCCTTTTAGAGCAATTCACATAAATATTTTAACCTTTGTAGAACATCCAAAGGACAACTATCAGAGGTTCGTAGTCAATGAGTTCAGAACTATCGATAAGCTGTAACAAGTAGCACTTAAACTTGAAAAGTATACTCGACAATTTAATAACTTGAGTTCTTTGATGGATCAAGAAAAGTTTCTTTATAGCTGCAAATGTGAAGATATTTGAGAAACACATGAATACCAAAACTCTTGGACCACCTAAGTAATGATAGTTGTTTTTGTCTATTAATGAATAGATTTTCATATTCCCATTCTTTGCAATCTAATTTAAAGGGGGACCATTTTGAGGAAGAGTGTTCCCAAAGGGTGAAATTTTCTGTTTAGTATCTAAAAGCTTATTTTTAAACTCAATTCAGAGGGATTTCTGATTGGATCTTGATTGTAGTATAACAACCATGGATTATTTTAGCTGCTTTAAATGTCCAATGTTTGAAACTTAATATTATTCTAGTGATGCTATACATTATTCTTGATGCATGTGCTTTTTTTCATAAGTTCTAGTGAATTTTGTAAAAGAATTTGATGGGTAATAATATAAGAAATTATTTAGGTTTCTTACTTCCTAGATAGTTAATTTTCTTTTCTATATATTTAAATTAATTATAATTTCTTCTAAGTTATTTTTTTTATTATTTTTGGTGATGTCTCATTGGATTACACATTTCAGTTCATTTTAAGATGTCAATATAATTTCTAAGGTTTGATTATTTGTTTTTATTCTTCTTTAATGTAATCTTGGTTTTGTTTAGTTAAAAAATAAAAATAAGAAATATACTTGAATATAATAATAATCTACTGTCAAAGTGATCAAACAAGAGTTGCTAGAACTTAATGAAGGGTCTTATTAAACTAATTGTGTATATCTCCAAGCACTGAAACTTACTAATATAGGTAAATATTGGTGGTCACATGCTTATTCCACTTGGGCCCAACTCTATTTCCTTTTAGTTTCCTTAATTATAGCACAACTTTCTATTTTTGGCAGTTTCTGGGTCGTAAAAGTCTAGGCCATTTTGAGGTCTTTTATACGTTTTATACTGAAACAAAGTGGTCAAAAACGTGTTTTGACAAATTTAATTTTCGCCTCATCATGGAGATCTTTGAAACGAGGTATTATGATAGCTAAATGGATATCTTATACCAAAGCTACAAACCTAGGAAGTTGACTGTCCATCTTATCCCTACGGGGCCAAAACCATTGGTGTTTCATCTCATAGGTTAAGGTTTCACACTTCGTTTTATGATAAAAAAACCTCCAAGCTTGATTATAATACAATTCAAAAGGCATGTTGTTGCCACATCCCTTCTCATAGATAAACTATCATTGTCATAACTATTTTATTTCCATTCTAGATAAGCTATCATCGCCATAACTATTTTATTTCCATTCTGCATGTAAACAACATTCAGTGTTAGTTATTAATAAATTGAAGTTTACTTTTGAGTGTACCTTTTTGTTTTTTTTTTCAAGACTGTATTTCATTTCGTTCTGGCATATATTTGGATCTCCTACAACTAAATTGTTGGCCCTTACTATTTGACATAGAGAAGTATGAACCCTCAAGAGACCCATTGATAGTCTCCTCCCAACATTATCATAACCACTTAGTAGTTTCTTAGTACTTAGTAGTTTCTTTGTGTTTGAATAAGGTTCATTTTTGCTGATGTTATTTTTCTTTCAACTATAAACTTCTCACCTATATGGTTATCTTCACCAATGTTTTGTCTTAAATAAACTTTTAATATTGAGTTTTGTATAACTCTTATATTTGTAAAATTAGCTACTCACACATAATACAATTAAAACAAATTCCTAATTAATATAAAGAAAATTAATCAAAATAATTATTTTTAATTTTTCTAAATATTTATAAATATATAATATATTAATTTGTTGTAATAAACCTGGAAAAAAATTAAACTTAAAATATATATTTTAATTTCAATTTAAATATTTATAAATATTACAAATATTTTTTTCCATAAATGATATAAAATATTCTCATAAATAATGTTTTCCTGGCTAAATAAGACATCTTGCCTCAATAACTTTACCATCCATACATAATCGAGAATTAAGACATGGTTTCTTTACTTCCTTTTTAATACCATAATGCATATTAACATCTTTAGTAAATAAATTATTAAGTAGAAATTATTAAATTTTAAATACAATAAATTATGTTTATTTATCAAATAAACGTTTTTAGTTCATCAATTACTTTCTATTATATCACAAAAATAGTATACAATTATCAATATTTCGTCTTCTCACTATTATAGACTATTGCAAGTGATATGAGACTAATTAGAGTGGTGTCTTACTAATCTTCAATATATCGAAATGATTAAAATTGAAGCTATTTTCTAAGCTACCTTATGATTAAATATTTGTGTTTGAATATAGTCAAATCTGTTACTTCAAACATTTTAAGTGTATCTAGTCATCTATAGTTGTATCTTATTTATCAAATAAAAGAATGGTTTTTAATCAAAAACATAAAATATAAGACATGTACATGTATCATTCATCTAGGTATATTGTGAGGTTTGGTTCTTATGTTTCTAAGCCGGTTGGAGATTAAAATCAACATTGAAGATATCTATCCTTTAATATGGGTTAGATGGGCATCTAAGCTAACCAAACAAAAGCACGGGTGGCATTGAACCTACCAAGGGTGGCATTGAACCTACCAAATTTCATTGAGGTAGGCTATAATCTTATTGTGGTCCTCATGTTTCTCTTTTAGTACTCAACCCAAGAGAGTTTTGATAGTGAAGGGTGATAGAGTTTAAATATTAGCTTCTCCACCCCTGGTGTGGCTATGGTTACAAAACCAACCAACGAATTCCTCTTGAATTTCAGAATTTGAATTCACCTAATGACCAATTATGGTCAAAGATTCCAATTATTTCAACAACAGACTAGGCTTGAGATGATATCTGGGTCTTCACAAGGAGCCCCAAACCCTAGATCTACACCTTGCACACATTTTATGCCTTAGCATGGTGCTGAGATAAGGAAAAAATCCTAGTGTTGGTAAAATCAAGAAAATAGTGGGAGCTAAGGGATGAGTAATAGATTAACCAAAATATGGTAGAATGTAGTGAGGAGATAAGATCCCAAACTACAGAAAGGGATTAGTTGTTAAACAAATGGATGGAAGAAATCACTGGAAGAGACTTAAAAGAATAAGGAGACTTGGGGAGACCAAAACAACCCAAATTATATCAAGGCAACATTCCTCTATAAATTCACCCTACGTACAAGACTCTAAATTTCAGTAAATATATGCAGTCAAACTATACCAGTTGGAGGTTGTGGCCGCAATAATGTTTATGAAATTTTTAGTGGGATTCCTACTCCATGAATTGTTCACTAGCTTCTGCTACTAACCACAACACTAGAGAGCTCTCCTTACTAAATCATTCCCCCTGAGTCTATACCAAAGCTTCGAGTTATCCTCTTGTAGTGGAATGACATTTATGGGATTCTAATATAGGAGGGACTAAGCCTTCTATCATAATATCAACGAGACAATATGCTCTACCAGGGGGAAATCTCACTCGAAGATATGAGCAGACACAAATATGGAAAAACACAACGAGCAAGTGACAAGTTGAATAGAAAAACATTGAGGATATATAGCTTTCCATGTTAAATTTTTGTGATATTGAAACTTGTAACATGTGTGATTGAATGAGAAGGGATAAATACAACATCACCCTCTTTAATGTCATGAGAAGCAGTAGAGAGACTATCATTTCCACTCTCTTTGCTCATATTCCCATCACACCACCATCGAGGTACTTACCTACCAAATAATTCTAAACATTATTATGTTATATTATTCTAATTTTATTGATAACCTTATGTTGTTGGATTGTTAGAAAACTACATGAAAGTATTATTATGTTCTAATATTGTAATATGAATTATTTTCAACTGCCAAATAATTATAATCTTTTTATATTATATTATTTTAATTGTATTAAGAGTATTATGTAAAAAGTTAGTAGTTTGTAATTTTTCTCAATTGTATATAAATTTAAAAGAAATTGACCTAATGTGATAAAAGTTCAAATATTGCCATTAATTTTTTTGCATTTTGAATATTTTTCAAATTAAAAATTTATGAAATATTTTTAAATATGTATTTTATATAACTAATATTATCTTAATTTTTACTCATCATTAATTATTAAAATATTATATTTTCAAATTTTTATGTTCACACATGTTTTATAAGGGTTATGTATGATTTTGTTTGTTCTCAAAATGGAGTTGACATGTGGTGGCTCGGGAAAAAAAATTTACTCTAAATAAATAACATTATTGGATATATATTAAAAACAAAAATGATTGTACATATTTGGTTAATTTTACTTAAAACATCAATAATCTCATACTCATTACACTTCTTTGGTCCATTGTTAATATTACCATTTTATGTCCATCTTAACTCAAAGTTTATTCAGCAATGAAAGAGATCAAATCTCTCAAGTTCTACACTCAAAAATAGGTTACACCTTAGATGTTAGATATCTTCCTATGTTTCACAGATACAGAGTTAAGGTGGATGTTGCATGTTAACTTTGTATCTATCAAACTCTTAGAGGGATCAAATCTCTCATGTTCTGTACTCAAAAAAAAGTTTTGCATTGATCCCTCTTGTCTCTTAATAGATTTGAAGTTAAGAGATCTAAGTTGGTTATATACATAAGATGTGTATTTTAAAATACCATCATAGATCCATCTTAAATATTATCATATAATAAATATAATATATATAATAATATAATATTTATAAATATAGATTATATTATATATAAGCCATAATATATTATAATAATTAATTGTAATTTGACACATCTAGCATGAATTTTTTTAATTATATAGATAATTGTTTATTTGAAATATGAATTATAAATATAATGTAATATTTATAATATATATTATAAATTATATTTCCAAAATTAACACATATCTATATAATAAATTTAAAATTAGAATTAATTATTATAATATTATTATCATTATTATAATTAATTATTGTAGTAAATAAATTATATCACATTGGTCTCACTAGATGTGAATCATCATTATCATCATCTCACACACACATATATAACTCTTAAAATAAATATATATATATATATATATATATATATATATATATATATATATATATATATAGATATATATATATAGATTATATATTTATTTTTAATTAGGTAAATAGATATATATTTTGGAACGTGATTTAAAAGATAGATAGATATTTATTTTGGAAGACGATTTATAATATAATATAATATATAAGATTTTAAAATCATAATATGTTTTTTTGTTTATTTGTAACTTCTACATACACTTGGCCTAATGGATCCAAGGAGAATTGTTTTGTTCTTCATGATAGACGGCCAAAGACTTGGCACGCAAGGCTTTAATGACATGGGCTACCCATTAGGAGTATAATATAAATGATAGTTATAAATATTGAAATATTTTACTTATAGTTCATTAAAATATTTTTATGTTGTTAATATATATTTGTCTTAAATATTACATGTCAACTAAACATAAAATGAATTAAAAATAATGTAATATCAATAATATTATTTCTGCATGTTATATATTAACTCCTTAAAGGAATTATAGGTAAATTTTATTTAATTTTTTTAACTTTCAATTACTTTATGTCTTTATAAAAAGTTCATAAAAAATGGTGGAAATTGAACATTTTATTTATGGATGACATTGATATTTTTGTTATTACTAATTTTTAATTTTCTAATGTAAGCATTATTTTATTATTTTTAAATGTAATGTTACATGGCAACATTTACCTCATATTGAGTTGTAGAGAACATCTTGGGACAACAATCCATTATGAAAAATGTGGTAAAACTATTTCACTTACTTTTTTTTGTAAACAAGTCAAGAACTTCATCTTAGGAAACATGATGTACAAAATTTGTACGGGTATAGTGGTAACTGTGAGAACCCGATTGGGACCAAATTCACATCGTAGGGAAACCAGAAGGTCCATGAGTGGAACCAGGAGTCCAAAAAACCTTCGTAGTGAACAAAGCAACTGACCAACATAACGAAAAAGATAGAGCCAAAGAAGGTGGCAAACATAACTATTAAGTAATACATAAAAATCCTTGTGATAATAAGCATAAGACCTCAGCATTGGAACCATTAGGAAAGAAAAATTAAACAATTTTCTTACCTCTGGATGTCATATTGACATTTGGCACATTGTTAGTTTTCACTTGAGCTATAACATCGTACGAAGGTTCCTTGGTATTGGTACATCCATAAGAACTTGAAGCTTGTTGAACCGGATCATGACCATGCATCTGAGCCATAGATTGACCATGCTACTAAGATTATTGAGCTAGAGGATCTCAACTTGTTTGACCATGCTACTAAGTTTCATTAGTGCGGAGAGAGGGGGAGGGAGATTCATATCCATCTTGGGTGTTGGATGAGGAGGAGGAAGTGGAACTAGAGGGAAGGAGATGTCAAAGAAGCAGGGTATTTGATGTAAAGACTAGCTGGGGTAGCTGATATAAGCATTGGCCTTGGAAACCTTTAGTGCGACAGTGTCTTTAGCCTATTCTTGCTCTAAGTTCTTGGAAACTAAATTTCTAAGGATCCATTGACCATCGCTAAGGAACTTTCTTTCATCAACTTCTACAGAATCCATGCTACAACAAATGCTCATTGGGATGTCTGGGTCGACAACAAACAGCGCCCTCATTAAAGCCAATTACATGAGGCCGTTTCCCATGACTGCATCATCCACTACTTTGCTTAACACATTGAAACTTTCCAACCATGATAACAGACAAGAGAATGAGGATGGAGAGTGTTAGGTTGAGGGGCCCTAACCTAGGTTTGGTTTTAATTAACCAGACAAATCCCTACACTATTGACCCATTCAGCATCAGCCCGCATAGCGCGGACCGAAGTTTCACCCGAAGCAACATGGGGGGATGCTGGAACTAAGCTTCCGCACCTTGAGATGGTTGTGATGTCATTTGATTACCTCTATCCCTGCCTTCGCACAGGTCGCTTCGCTCTAGGTCCTGTAAGACTAGCCCTATATTTCGTCCTTCAATACCTCTGCGAAAGGCTATGATCGACCTTCCCACAGCCCTAGCCTACTCCTCAGGTACTTTTATGTTTCTATGGCAGTGTGCCGTGCAGATTCCCCAATTAGTCTAAATGATTTGCTTATCTTATCAAATAATTAAAGTTAACACCATGTAAATAGATATCCTTGATCGCATTCAGTTATCCAATGTATTTGTATTCATTCACGCATCATATAAACATAATAAAGGAAATTCATATATAACATATCAAGATGCATTAAAAAAACAAAGAAACAGAAATTGTAGAATACCATTCTTTATTAATATTTTCGAAGTGTTTACAATCTCTGTCCACCCTACGCACACAGCTGCAAAGCCTCCACCTACAATACAACCCAAGACTTATACTTCTTACTTCAAAGGTACAACTCTCTTACATTATTCATCATTGTCTGTCTCCAAAATTACTTAGAGCTTAGCTCTTTTTATACAATCCCATGGTCCTCGGACCATGGGTAGAACTCTTATAACCAACTTTACTTTATGAAACTAAGGGTGGACTACCCTTTATGACACACAACACTTTCAGGCTCTGTGACCACAAAATGCAGAGACTTTACCATTTTATTACAAAATTTAACTCAAACATGGGCTTTTAGCCCCAAAGCAACCCTTGGGGAATCCCGCTCCCAACAAGCCTCCAACACAAACATCGTGACTCACTCTCGAGTCACTCGGTAGGCACAAAGATCTTTGCGTGAAGCCCATTTAACTCAACCCATATGACCGCTACCTCGGGCATGCACTAAGCTGTGGCTTGCTTCTCACCTTCTATTGTCTTCTCAGTCACTGCTCCTGCACTGTCAGCCTGAAGCTTTTGTTGCGTCGCTTGTAAAGTCACAATCTTGCCTTCAATATTTCGTGTGACTATGTAAGCTTCCTCCAGCCAAGGCTTTAGTCTTGCCTTCAGCACTGCTTCCTTATGCAGCACTGCGTCCACCTGTTCCTTCAGCTGCAAGGCCTCCTGCATCTTGGCTAGCCTCTGTGTTAGCATGATGGTTTGTGTTGTGCCCTTGAATTCATCATAGCATTGTTGTAGCTCACGCGCTTCCATCTCTAGCCTCTGTATGTTTGAGTCCTCCTGCAAACTTGTCAAGACCTCAAATGATTGCTCAAACAACTACTTGCAATCTGCTATTGCACTTTTCGCCATCGCAACTACCTCCATAACAGCGGTCACTCGATGTTCCTTTACTTCTGGCGGTGTGGATGGCTGGGCCCTCAACTATAGCTCGGTAATTTTTAGGCTCAAATGCAAATGAACCTGTGCCATCTCAATCTGAGTCTCACGCACCCCTGTGGCCAACTTGTGGATGAGGGCCTCGACTAGCTCTTCCTCCGGGATGGCCAACGCTGGTACCATTATGCTACCATTATGCATGCCTCGTTAATGACCTACATAGTATTCTTGCTCTGGTTTGTCACCTCGGTCTTAGAAACGATCGCAACATTTCTTTGTAGGGCCATATGTCCATTGTTGATCCGTTGTTCCCTGACCACCTAGAGGGTGTGGTGCTCTATGGCCCTCATTTCCGCAATTACTCTATCTTGCAAGAGGTGGAGTGGTTCACAAGGAAGCACTACCAGGCTCAACCCAACTCCCTTCAAGGCTCACAGTGGGCCTATCAACCTCATTTTCCATGGTGAGTGCTCCATCCGACATCACTATCACACTAGAAACCTTCGTGTGCAGCATATCGGCAACCTCTAAAGTTCCAAGCCAGGCTGGTAGACACCGTGCCGTCTTATGATGCACAAGTATGCAACTCCTATAACCCGGTCTGGATGGCCCTTAGGATGATCTTTTGTTTTTGTTGAAATTGCTGCAAGGCCTCCGCAGTGACATCTCTGACTGTGTCATGGATATCATGTAAGTCACCCGCTATCAATGTGATAGGGTCCAATGAGGTCTTGGCCGCCTCGGATTTCTTTTTGGACCCTCCCTTCTCTAGCTCTCTTGGGTGCTTAATGCAGGCAGACATCTCCTAAGGGTTCGCGCTATGTTGTTTTGTGTCTTCTTCCTCTATGGTAGGGGAAGGTGACCGCGCACCTTTGTCAAAGCCCCACTCTATGCCACCTGTCTATTTTCCTACCTGATTTTCTACCTATTCTGCTTGGGCCTTCTCATTGGCCTCCCTCTTCCTATTCTCGACCAGCTGCACCATCTTCCTCTTGTCCTCCTCCTTCTTCTTCTGTGTGGCAAACTTGCTTCCACCCACCGCCAAGTCAGTAGTAGTGCGCCACTCCACTGGCCATTGATCGAGCATGGCATCGATAGCGTCATCCATGGTCAGATACGGTAAGTCGTACCACTTTTGTGTAGGGTCCTTTCACGCCCTGATGGAGACTTGATAGAAACCATCTTTGAACTTGGCATAGCTCTACAAGTTAGAATACACGATGGGTGACAATCGCGGCTTGCGATTGATGGCTATCTTGATATTCATCTACATCAGGATCCAAAATATATTGCTGTCCCAGATTCGCTGTGCACCCTTGGTCGCCCATAGTGAAGCGTACTTCGCTACTTCAGGGAGGTCTGGCAAAACCGAAGGGAACCGAATTTCTTCTGGTAGCTCCCACACTACTAGCACAATCAACAACAAGAGCCACGCGTAGTGGAACATCTTGTTGAGCTCTTGTGCATCGTAGAAGTTCACCAGGAACTCTTTGCAAAGGTAGTCTGACCAGCTACACTGGACTCCTTCCACGCATTTTTGTGCGAGTACAATGACAAGTGTCGGCACCTCGTTGGTGTGACACTGCCGCATTACCTTCCCTACAAGGATTTTCATTGCTACCTTCACAATAGGGTCACAGATGCTAGAGATAGCGTACTCGCGCGACTTCTTCACTAGCTTGAATTTTTCCTTCATTGACTCTCCAAGAGCCTTCTCACCACCCTTGCCACTAAAGATCATCGCTGGATTCTCACCTATATACGGCAGGCATGTTATGTGGCGAATCAACATATTTGTGATGGGTATTGGCTCCTCCATCCACAAACATCCATCATACACCAAGCACAAAACCCAGAACATGTTAAGAAATATTGCCTTCTCTACCCCCTTGAGCGACCTCCATAGCTCCAGTGTTGTCATTCCCATATTTGTATCTATCATGTGGCGCATCAGCTACCCGGTTGCCAGGTGTGGGAACTTCTCATGGTCCGCCAACTCCCAGTCCTCAAGCATTAGTAAGGGCACTCGTGGCAAGCGCAGACCATCGAAAACAATTTTGTCTGACAATAGAGGGGCTTGCAAGGGATGCTTACTCTCATCAATGTCCTTTGGGACCTTGGACTTAGGCTTGCGCGGAGGAATATACTCCAGCAATCGCGTAATAGGGTTCGCACCCTAGGCTTCAACCTCCTCCACTTCGCCTCCGGCATCCTCATTGTCCACGGGGATGTCTTCAATGTCCTTCTCTTCTGGCTCTAAGTTTATGGCCTTGCCCTTCTCCTGCGCAGTTGGCTTTGGTGGATTTCTCCTTGGTGAGGTGTGCACTAGTATGGTAGGTTTCTTTCCCTTCTCGTCCTTCATAGTCTCCTTAGTGGGGGTTGGCTTCGGTCTCAGAATTCTCGATGATTTAGGGACCTCTACCAATTCTTCGGCCACTTCCGAAGCAGTTACTTCTACCTCTCTTTCCATTTCCTGTGTTGGCTCCTCTACTACTTTTTCAATATTTATGACTTCTTCAGGTGATGACATAATGCTCTCTAACAATGCTCACATCACCTCTGGCAAGTTTTCAAAATCAGGAGTCTCTTTGAATGTCTCAAACAATTCTCAGTTCATGGATGCCTTCTTGGGCATGGAATCCCCCCCAAGGCATGTTTTGGGGCTCAAAGCCCAAGTTTTGACCTGATATTGTTGTAAAGCTTCGAGAATTGTGGGCGCAGAAGTATGTTAGAGTCACAAGGTTGTCTGCCCTAGTTTTCTAATGTAATGTCAGCCTACCCATTATTCGCGGACCATGGGATTGTATAAATAGCGTGAGGCTCTAAGTGTAAGAGGAGTAGAAGGAGTAGAGAGAAGGAGAAAGAGTCTGAGTGACTAAGTGTGTCTCTGGGTCATAAGGTAGGAGAAGGCTCGGCAGCTGAGTGTGTAGAGGCTTAGTAGTCTGCAGCTAAGTGTGCGGACCCCTACAGCTTAGTGCGCAGGGTGGAGCCGAGTCTATAACCAAGGAAGATATTAACAAAGAGAAGTTTTGTTACCAATTTGTGTATTTGTTCTAGGGTTAATGCATGTTTGATATAAATTGCAAATATATTGTTTATTTACTCCGCGCACCTATACGAATGGTTTATATTGTTAAGTATAACTTAAAGCATGCGAGTAGGCTAAGTTAATCAACTAACAGTGGAATACCAGTAAATTCTTGGGTAATAATGCAGAAGCATAGCATTCAACCCTTGAGTAGGGCTGCGCGAAGGTAGCATCCCAGGTTGCGAGGTATGGGAAAGTGCGCGTAGGGACATGCACACAGGGTAGAACCATGGACCACTTGAACTCATCAGACATCTCCTAGGCATGTAAACCTATTTCTAGCTCCCTCCCATACTACTTCGGGTGAGACCTCAGTCCGTCCTCCGCGGACTGTTGCCGAAAGGGCTAGTAGTACCACGATTTGTTTGGCTAACTTAACTCTAAACCTAGGTCAAGCCCCAATATGCCAACGTGCTTGATAGCTCAACAACTCAATCCTCAAAATGCCAAGTGTTTGTCACTAGATGACCACTTATAATTTATAGGGCATTTTGAATTCAAATCTGACCATTACCCCCAAATTCGGTTCATTAATGCCAAATTGGCAACAAATTTTCAAGGATGTGAGCCATAAATTTCATCTTAAATGTCAGCCACCCACTCCATTTGGCCTCACTTTTGTTGTCAAATCATGAATAGTGACTTTAATGGTCACATTCCATCAGACTTGCATGATTTCTCCCTGGGTAGCGCATCTCCCTCTATGCTGTCGTGGACCTAGTGACACTTTCTTACTTCACACCATCCTCCAATCACGCAGCTCGCCAACCCAAGCAGTGTAGTTTATAGTCTCATGCCTCCTTTCAACTGCCTAGAGAGCTAAGACTTTGCTACCTTCATTTAGTCACATGGCTGGACCACTGGTGTATGGCTTCAAGCGAGTACCATTCACCTTTCCTAGGAAGGGTTCTCCATTCAATTCTACCAACTGTACTGCTCCCCCATAAGTAATCTCCTTAATGACATAAGGCCCTAACCAGTGCATCCTAAACTTCCCTAGAAATTTATCAAACTTACTGTCAGATAACAAAACTAGGTCAATTACCTTAAATGTGCGTAGCTTAATATGTCTATCATTCCATGCCTTTTCGCGCTGCTTTTGGACCTATTGGTGAAATCCAGCTAAAAATATTTCTTCCTCCAATTCATCCAACTGTGCGAGCCTCTCCTCTAGGGCTCCGTGATCTGCCATATCTATGAGCACTGCTATGTGTAGACTAGGCACGATATATTCCATAGGCATTGCCGCTTCAACCCCATAGACGAGCCTAAATGGGGTTTGTCCAGTCAACTTCTTTCATGTTGTTCGATAACCCCATAGTACTGTAGGTATGTGTAGGTTCCAATCACTTCGCTGAGCATTACCAACCTTGGTCAGTTCATTCTTGAGTTCTTTGTTCAATGCTTCGATCGTCCCGTTAGCCTGCAGATGATAAGGTGTTCGCTTCTGGTGATATATCTGAAATTCTTCCATCAGCGCGTTGATCATATCATTCAGGAAGTGCATACCGCGATCACTTATCAAGATCTTCAAACATCCAAATCACGTCAGTACATACTCAAATAGGAACTTTGTGACAGTCGTGCCCACGTAATCCTTCACTAGCTACACCTCTCCCAACGAGTCAAATACCCTATCACAGTGATGATGTACCTCGCTCTCGTCTTTCCTTGGGCTTGAATGGGGTCCAATAAGTCTATCGCCCATTTCTCAAAGGGTTCAAACATCATCTGTGGATTCAAAGGCATCTCATCCCTCTACGATGCCCTGCTAGTCCTTTGACAGACATCACATGCCTTACAATATGCTTTTTAGTCCTGATGGAGGGTTAGCCACCATAACCTTCCGGGTAGAATATTTTGTGCGGTCGCTCTCCTTGCATAATTTCCTCCCACAGTGCCCCCATGAGAATTTGCAACGATGCGTCTTCTTTCGAACTCAGGTACATACCATTGCAATATCTGATCATCTCCATCTTGTACAGATGCCTAGTAATGATAGAGAAATATGTCACACGCACCACTAATTCCTTCTTTTGCTAGACAGTGTATCCTTCCGGTGTATTACCTACCGTTAGGAAATGTATTATATCCTAAAAATGTCCATCCACAATGCATACTGCAAATAGTTGTGTGTCAAGTAATCCCTCCTCCAAATTAGTGGGCTCTTCCCCTGTTTCGATGCGTGACAGATGGTCTGGTCCCACGTTTAGTCATCTAAGTTTCACAATAACTTCGAAATCATACTCCTGGAACAATAACAACCATCTGCAGATTCTCACCCCCAACAGAGGCTTATTGACCAGGTATTTTAGTGTAGAGTGATCTATATACATCTTAAAATAGCCTCCCAGCAAGTAGTGCCTAAACTTCTTGAGCGCATACACCATATCTAACCCTTCGCATTCAGTGGTGGAATAGTTCTTCTCCACTTTGGATAATCTTTGGCTTGCAAATGCGATAGTATGTTCCAAGCCTTCTCTGCCAGCTTGCATAAGTACTGGTCCCAACGCTATACAGGACGTATCGACATCTACATGAAACTCCTTCTTTAGATCTGGGAAGACTAGAATTGGCGTGGTGACCATATTTTCTTTCAAGATATCCAAGCTCTTTTTACAATCATCATTCCAACAGAATGTGACATCCCTCTTCGACAATTTCTCCATAGACGCAATGATTTGGGCATATCCTTTGATAAAAGTTTTGTAATATCACGTATCTCCTAGGGTAGCCCGCAGCTACTTCACACTGCTTGGCACTTCCAACTTCAATATCACCACTATCTTTGTGGGATCTAACATTAGTCGATGTCATCACATGCCCCAACAGGTTCCCGAAAGGAACACATAATAGACACTTCTTGAGATTGAGCACGATCTAGTATCTTGAATAATTATCCAGCATTAGGTGCAAGCTTGCTACATGGCATTTAACCATCCCAAACACAGTCCAGTCAGCAAAATATACTTCAGGGAACTTATGAATAAATTGCTTGAACGTAGCAACGACTACATGCAAGAAGATCGTAGACGCATTCTTCAATCCAAACGGCATTACAATGTACTGAAAACAACCCCACTCAGTCACAAAGGTTGCCTTGCTCCTCTTGTTTGGCATGATATTGCTTTGGTGGTACCTAGAGAACCCATTAGTGAAGGAATATGCTTCCTGGCCACCTACATTATCCAACACTTCATCAGTGAATGGATTCAGGAAAGGATCATGTACAGAAGCATCATTCAGCTTTCTAAGATCCAGGCATATCCTTATTTCATGCTTCTACTTCTTTTCCTATACCATAATTGGACTTACCCAGTCAAATTCTTTCACAGGCTCAATGATGTCTGCCGTGAGCATCGTGTCTAGCTCTAAGTGGACCTTCTCCTTATACTTCAGATTGAGACGGTAAGGTCTTTTCTTTAACCAGCTTTGCGTCGGGTTTGAATGTGATATTCATCATGTCTAGGTCCTTGATTATCCCCTTCAAATCCGTAAACTTGGTATGGAATAAATCCTGGTATTCGCAGAGCAATTCAACAACCTTATCCACCATCATGTCATCCTAGTAGCCTCTAGTATTCAAGAATTTGGGTTCGGCCTCCATACCAATGTTTACTTGTTTCGTTTTCAACGTCGTGACAATATGAGGATTCCCAATCTGTAGTCCTTTAACCTTGTTGTGACCTTCTGTTTTTGGAATGTTAATCTTCCACTGATCCTCATCTCCTTCTTTAGAAATTACATTATAACATTCTAGCGCATGACTCAATTGAGTAGCCCATTCAGGCTGAATCAAGTCTAAAGGATCTTGCAGTATCCTAAATATTTCCACTTTCACCTCTTGTAGCACTTCATCGATACTGTAAAACTCATCCTCAAAATTGAATGTCATCATAAATCCCTCGTGGAGGATATCCCATTTCCCTATCCCATGGTGGAGCTCGGTTTCTACATACCAGTTCATTGGGACAATATCTAAGGTGTGACAAAACAAGTGCAGCCATTCAAGTTGGGGCTTTTCTCCATAAGTCTGGGTCCATTTAGCCTAATGCGTGCATGGATCATCCTGCCCATCATACTTTTATGTCATTCGTATCTTAGGCTTTCCAAATCATGTTATCATCATCCTCCTACATTCATGCCAATCATCAAATCTCCCTCTATTTGTACCCCACCATCTTGCGGGCGTAGCACTCAGTGCCTAGTCCAATTCCTAGAAGAAATGCTTTTCTGGTACCTCCCTTTGAAATGCATCGAAAAATATATCTACCTCATCTAAACCATCATACATAGGCATATTTCTTACCTCTGAGGACACATAGCGCAGCGATCGGGTCATCATGTTGCAGTTCACCATAGTCACTTCATGTAACCTATTATGCCAGTGTTCTAACTCTTCATCGAAGTCCAAAGTGCAGGAACTCTCACAATCCCAAGTAATTCATCCATCCGTGGTGGGATTCACCCAATCTTGGTCTCGCTTGTTTATCGTATATATACAGTTCAAATCATCATCACTCTCATAGTCACAAACTAGTTTCGTATAGCGCGATCCCTCAGCAGGATCTAGGGGTAATATTACACGTAGTGATTTCTTCTTAAAGATCATCTTTTGCTTCTTTAGATTGATTACCCCATTCATATCAATAACCGAGTCAATTCCCAGCAGCACAAGATAGGGATTGTTGTCATCCACTATCTCTATTACTTCAAAATCATCCAGCGTGTTCGCACCTTCAATAACCACAATCACCCCCTATAGTCGCCCCATGGGGGTGATCTTCTACTCATTGGGCATCCTTAGCTGAATCAGAGACCATTGCAATGCGAACCTCCCCATTTGTTCCCAAGTCTGCTTCAGTAGGTCATTCGCATCTGACCCTAGGTCCCAAATAAACTGCTTCATCTCATACTCTCCTATCTACGCAATCAGTCTCATCTCCCGTCATTACGTGTTTTATGCTTGCTAATCTTTCGTACTATGCATGACTCACCCAACGCGCTTCCAGCACATCTATTGATGAGATCTTGTAACCCTTTCACAACCTTACTATTTCACAGTAACTTCATATAGGTCTCGAGGAAAGTTGTGAGCATAGAGGGGTCCATCTCCTACTCAGGCTTATCCTTGCTTCCTGAGGTGGAAGCCTCAGTGAAGCTCTTCTTAGCTTCCATGAAGGTTTCATGTGCTTGCTCCAAATCAAACTTAGCCTCCTTCGTTAAAGTTTTGCGAACCCATGTACTGTCTTTTGGCTATTTCCCCTTGTCATCTCTTTTCGCGATTCCACTTCTGAGCACTA
The DNA here is from genome assembly GCA_000404065.3 of Pinus taeda. Taxonomy (NCBI): domain Eukaryota; kingdom Viridiplantae; phylum Streptophyta; class Pinopsida; order Pinales; family Pinaceae; genus Pinus; species Pinus taeda. The sequence continues at coordinate 8,479 of APFE030631713.1, read as the reverse complement.
TATTTACAGTTGGATCCTCTTCGGCTAGCTCAGACCTTATCATCTGTGGGTTCGGAGTCGACAGAGGTGTTAGTGCCCCTCTGTCACATATCTTAGCTATCAGCATAGGACAGTATTTTGTTTCATGATCAAACAACCTCCAATACATACACGACGAGCGTGTTGGGTTAGTGCAATCGTGGGCATAGTGTCCTAGTCCTCCGTCATTGTAGCAAATCAACTGTCCTCAACCTCTACCAGGTCCTCGTCCACCTCAGCCTTGTCTACGCCCCTGAAATCCTATCCATGCCATCCCTGTGATCTAGTCAAGGGGGTGCATTTCGACCTGAACCCTATAGGCAAGAGTTTTATCCATCATCAATTCATAACTCCTGAAAGTACACTCATGATGCCGTACTAACCTACAAAAGTTGCAGAACCGTTGTTGTAGTTCCTGTACAAACTTCTACAGAAAATGACAGTTATCTGTGGCATGTTTTCCTGGTACTTGACAAATAGCACACCATACTGTAGGCCTCACGCTAGGCCTTGCTTGAGTTTCTGGCCCGTCACACGGAATGAGTCGATCTTGCAGACGAGATAGACCTTCCTAGAATCTAAAGAAGACCTAATGACAAGCAAACCAACCAGACACTATCTTTCTCTAAATATGCTTTTATAAATAACTGCAAACAAGTGTGTTTAGGGCCTATGTTATGTCCAACACAATTTTGGGGATACCTTCACTCCTTTGATCCAAATGAGCTCCTTTGTCGTGAAACTGCAAACACAAACAAGGCAAACAAATTAAATAGCACCTGAAAAGCCAATATCATAAAACATATTTAACATGAAAGTCAAGGAGTCCATGAAACAAATAACATGAGATACTTGTTGAGAAAAATGAGTCTGATTGTATTAATTCAAAAGAAGAAGAACTTTGCAACCTTTGCCTTGACGCTGTACAAGCTCCTCCCAGGGTCCAACAAGAAGTCTCCTCTACTTTGACAAGCTTCACTCACTCCCCAATGAAGCCAAAAAGGTATGTGATCTCTCCTCTTAAGCTCAACTAGGAAGTCTTGATTTCACCAGCATTTACCCTAAAAAATGTTCATCTTCTAACCTCTCTAGAAACTAACCTAATGCCTCAATTTATAGTGCAATGGAGGGAAGTTACTAGGTACTCCTTCAAAGGGATAGAATCCTCCTTCAAAGGGATAGCTCCTCCTAACAAGGGATTATCTCCTTATCTTTTGGGATGCATGAACCACCTTGGAGCAAACAATCCACGTCAAAATTCCTTCTAGAATCATCTAGAATAAACCCAAAGTGAGTTTGTTAAGATAAAAATTGCACCTTTTGACTTTCACAGGGGTACGCACCCTCCTCTTTACAGACAGAGCATATAAGTACGTAGGTAATATGAACAAAGGGTGTGGGCCTGCAGGAAAAAGTGAGAGAAAGTGCGGAGCCAGAGTTACATTGTTTTTTGATGTCTTTATCTCATTTCCAAAGCTTATTTTGAAGAGCTGAGGTCTAATACTTGCTTAGGAGGACAGTACAAGTGATGATAGACCCATTCTGACTGCAAATAATCAAGTTGACGATATTTTTGCATAACAGATTGCCCCCTAAAGTGCGAAGTCTGTAGTAGATGAGGATTTCATTTATCATTTAGGAAGAGTGAAGTACTTTATCATTTCGAGGATCATCTCGCGAAGAGCCCAGATGGAACCTGTAAAAACATTCAATGAAAAATATAAATATGAGATCATATCATCGCTGAGGTAGGCATTCCCATACTCAGATAAAAACTGACTAAAAAACACTAACTACTACTCTGATATAGGAATAATCTTGTAACACATCATAAGTATAGACACATGTGGACACAGTATGGACGCAACCATCTGTTTATGAATAGTCCATAGTATAGTGAATACAAAATTCCTCGCAGCATGGATGGTGGAAACTAGATCCAGGGTCTTCATTTCTACTTTCCGAAACAGTACGATTCTATCCATGCGAATGAATGTGTCGAAGTCGAACATGGTAGAAACCGCTTGATTACCAGTTAATGACGTAAACTGTTAACAAGCGTGAGAGAAACCACCAATAATGACAATGGCTCTCAAAGTACTCAGTAAAATCCATGAGATGTGATAAGATGTGTTGATGTCAAACATGTCACGGAATCCTTTGATCGAAAGTCAATGATGCAAACTGTCGTCAAAGGTGAGAAACCTACCATTTAGGCATGCAGATCTCAAGGTACTGACGATTTCTAGATCATCTTTCTAGATAATGAGTTGAAGTCGATAAAAAGCGATCCGTCGTAGGCAAGCCCACGACACGAAATCATAGATCAAGTTGAAGAAATTTAGTTGCAAGGACTGAATCAAAGATGGTCAAGATGGATGACAGAAATTTTGCAAATGAATGGCTTATTTGCACTGACCTCTTGAACACATAACGACACGACAGATGGTTTGGTGACAATTGACCCAAAGTTAATACCCAGAAACTGGCTGAAGACTTTCAATGTAGTTCGATCAACTATAAGGTAAAGGATTTCCCAACCCAGGTGAATGAAAGTGTCGTGTTCAAGAGTGGTTATAAAGTGTGACAAACGGACTCACTTTTCTCTCTTTTCCCCCACCATTTCTGGCAAGTACCTCTTTATTTTTTACAAGCTTGAGGAGGATAACATATGCTTGATTATAAGCTCACCCTTCGGGTGAGTCCAAATTAGATTAAATGCGAACCCTAAGAAGGAGCGGTCAGTTCCTGTTTGTAATTGAACAAGTCCTTTACTGTCGAAATTTAACGAGTCCAGTATAGGAGAAACTCGGCATTTTTCATTTTTAGAGAGTCTGAAAAAACTTAAGAAGACTCCAGGGTTTGACTTTTTCGTAAATTTGTGTCTCCCAAGCCCGAAAAAGTATAAAATAATACTTGAGAGAACCGCTTGATCTTTTACGACCAAGGAGTACTTTTTGTTATTAGTGTCTTCGATTCGAAAAAGTAAAAATACAATCAAGGACACGTCATTTTATAACCAATATCGAATTTGTAACGACAAAAATCCGACAATCTTTTTATGTTTTTATGGTCGAAAAAGAGCTGTAAATAGACCATCTTTTAGTTCCGTTTTAACGAGCTTAAAAGAAAAACTCGGCAATATTTTCATGTTTTAGGAGTCAGAAAAGGGCTTAAAGGTGACTCTGGTTGAAAA
>APFE030631708.1:0-18235 GCA_000404065.3 Pinus taeda | reverse complement strand
TTTATTATTTTTTGAAAACATAACATACTTACACATTCCGTGCTCCTCTCAATGCAATCAATTGAATCTTGTAAATGTGATTTGTATGTTGGCATATAAATTTGAGTGATCAAAAAGTGACTTGTGGGTGGCCTAGTCTACATCCTACATATGGCATGAAAGAGCATGGACCATGGATATTTATTTGTGACATCGCACAGGCATTGTGAAAGTTCTATGGTATTTGCAGTCCAAGATGCAACTATTTGTGGAGACTCTCATAAGGAAGACAATCACCCTTGATGTTGAAAGAAACAATACCATTGATAATGAGAAGAGAAAAATCCAAGTCAGTAGTGATTAATATTTGCTAGAAAACATCTAGAAGATGGGTGCACTCTAACATATTATAATATTCAAAAGGAATCAACTCTTCACTTGGTTTTCCAATTAAGGGGAGGCATTCCCATCCAGATGAAGACCCTTACCAAAAAAGAATTTGAGATAGATATTCTACCCAATGATACAATTGAGTGAACTAACCAACGAGTAGAGGAAAAGGAAGGAATACTACCTATACAACAAGGGATAATGTATGGAGAAAACAAATGAACGTTGAAAAGACAACCCAATCTTAAAGAAAATAATGATACATCCCCTTGTTTGCAAATTCCGTTTGGAGAAGAATATAGGGATGTCATTTGAACATCATTTCAAGATGCTTTGCAACAACCATTAATGACTGGATGAGGGCCACCAGAGGCCTCACTTGGATACCATATGCCTTTGGTGGACAAAGATGATAGTGTGATAGTGTTGTGGAAGAAATAGAGTAGTAAAAACGTTACGTCAATTCATATTTCTGAAGCTTTGGATTGCTCTGCTAAAGACATACCACGGGTCAGGAATCTGAGCGATATTCCTCAAGATATCTATTGAAGAGAAAGATTCATGCATATGAAAGTTGTGGGTGTTACATTACATGGAATGAAATAATTCATACGAGTTAAGTAACATCGAGAGTTTGAATGACTGCGGGATTGCTACGTGTTGAGACACTTACTTCCACCCTAGAATCATTACAATGCGGATAACTAAACAATATGTGTTACACCCAAATGTGGACCATTAGACCAAGTCTAGAATGTTACAACGAATGTTATGGAACACTTTTTCTAACAACACAATTATATTTGGTATTTCCCTTGGTGTTGTTACATAATCTGCACAATCATAGCAGGTGCCAGAGCAAAAGTATGCATTATGGTCAGAAGTAGCCATTCCATTGCAACAGTGAAATGTATCTTACTACCAAGGAGTAGCTAGAGAACGTTTAGTTTATGATATCACAGATATGATTGATGAGTCGAAGGTGTTTCATTGACAAATCTTTCAGAGCATTTTTCTAAGGTGAATGAGTAGTTGGAAGGCAGAATTTAGAATATATGTTAAAACTCCAACCAACCAACAATATTGTTTAACCATATGTGATATATGGTAAATGTTTTGTTTTAACCATATGCTTGTTATACTAAGTAATATATAATCCATACAAATATAATCTCCTAGCATTATAATTGTTGGAGTTACATGTCATATTTCTTGAGACTTTGGTTAGTGCGTAGTTTATGTGATGTGGAATATAATGTTTGTTATTAATGCGTGTTATCATAACATAGAGTTAGAACATCAATCATTATGAAAGTATTGGAATATCTCCATGCCACGCCAGTGTTGGTTAATTATTTTCTAACACTGTATATGTTTAATGTGATGCATGCTTTACAAGTGGTTGATAAAAACAAATCATTCCAACTAAGAAATAATTGTCATGGCAATTATGTCTACATTGTAACACAAGCTATAAACCATAGCAGATTCCAACAGATCAGAAAAAAACTCGCTCTCTAAGGTCTAAGGGATCATTATCATAATTCTTGGATGGCTATATCTAAAATGTACATATCTAATGCCAACCATTTTTCAGTTTTCTAGGAGTATCTTGATTTGTGAAGAATCGCCTATGATAAGAGCCAAAAGATCGATCATGCTTCTAGTTGTAATATATTATATAAATATATATCTCTATCTATAATATTATATAGTTTATAATATATATAATATATTATATAAGTGCATATACACTCATTCACGGGATACGAGTTGTTATTAGCTTTGTTATATTTCAAAATTCAATTCTACTAAGTATTATGTGAATAATGTTATCACAAAGAAATGATCATCTAGCCATAATTTACTAGATGGATGGAAGTACACCATGTATTGCCAATTTTACCTTAGTAAAATTGTTTTCACGGTGAGAAATTACTTAATAAACCACATTTGTTAAGTCATTTATAATTAAACCCATGAAGAGTAATTAAATAAATCACTATTTATTTAATTACCTTCTATGAATAATTAATTAAACCATTGTTTAATTAATATTCCTTATCACATTTCACTCAATTATGAGAAATAAATAGATAAATCATTAATTATCTTATTTTTTCTCTAGAAATAATTTAATAATCACTAATTAGTTATTATTCCTTATCAAGTTTGACCAAATCCTTAGGAATAATTAAATAATCATTATTTTTTTGTTTTTATTATCCTTAATTATATTTCTTGAGATAATAAATAAATCATTTATTTATTTATTATTTCTTAAATAAAAGTTTAAATTACTTTTTCTCTCCAAACCAAATATAATAAAATATTCCAAATGGTTAATTCTAGAATATGGTTAATACTATTTTATTATTACTAATTATTCGAGAGTAATCTAATATTTTGTTATAAATGGAAGGGTTTTCCATTCACTTTTCACTTTCGATTATTTTCATTGTTGCACTCATTGTTGCAACTTTGATTATTATCACTGTCACACACTATCGTCTTTTTCACTTGAGTACTCATTGAGCTCAAACATTTTGTTCGCTGGGTTTTACATGTTATAGAGGAGAGAGACTTGACAGAAGCCGAAGACATTGAGGATAGCCAAGAACCCATCACATAGAGGGGGACTGGTAACATTATTTGTTCCCTTCATAGGTGTTTTTTAATCAAATATATTCTTTATATATCTGGTTTCCATTGGATTATTGGAGTTATTTGCGCTTATTTTACTATTCCATTTTGTTGTTTAACTATGTCTCGGCATAGATCAGGGCTTTGGCAATTTTGTTTCTATCATTTGTTACAAATCTACACTGTTTAACAACGATTTTTATTGTTAGGGTTGTTTGTCATCCATAGCCTAAAGTAGTTTATTTTCGTACGCATTCAAGAAGAATTCTACATAACAAATTGGAGACTCCGCTAGGGATTTTCTGAATGTCGCTAATAAATTGGCAACTCCACTACGTTTTTAATTTTGATTCAGAAACTTGGGTGACCTTTAGTTTTTTAGCTTATGGTTTTTATTTTTCAGTCTCTTAATGTTTTTTACTAGCTTTCTAACCCTAGATCAATGAAATTTCTAACTTTCGTAAGTTTTTTGGTCATTTTCGCAAGTCACAGGAACCAACCGCGACAAAGATGCTAATTTCTTCCAAGACTTGATGCCTGAGAACTAAGGAGTAGAAATCATAGTTTTCTGCCCCAAAAGTGTGATCTAAAGGTCCAAGGTGCACTTTCTGGCCCAAAAAGTGTGATATCTGCCTAAACAGGGAAGTACCTGTAATTTTAGGGTTTCTGGGATTTTTTCTGATCTATTTTTGGGTTTTGCCGAGAGTTGTCTGCTGGGTTGGTGAACCACTATCTTAACTCGCCTAGGCCTTGATCTATTCTGTTTCACTCATCGAAGTGGAATTTATCCCCTTAGGGATTCTAGTACACTTCCACCTTTATAGGAGGAGTTTAGCTGTGTAATAATTTTGAGTTTTTGTAGAGATTTCAGCCATATTTTCTAGATTTGTACCTTCATGTTTTAGACATTCAAAGATAGGTTTTTTCCATCTAAAGTTTCATATTAAACCTTGTTTGGTCATTTTCCTTAGGGTCTCATTATTTGCCCTAGGTTTCACACCCATATCCCTATCTTTTTGCGACAATTTTCCTCCCTAATTTTGTTGTTGCTACACCACTTTCCAACAACATAGTGTGATTTAATCCAAGTCACACCAATACTTATATATATTGGCCTTTTTCGTGTGTTTTCAATTGATTTCGCCACCAACCAACACGGTGTTTGCAAACCCAGTTTAGGTGGGGTTTAAAGAGTTGATTTGTTATTCATTTTCTGTTTTTAATTTCATTTCATTTCAACAACCTTTTTTTTCAAACATGATATCGGCTTAATTAATAAACACACTTACACACACAAGCACACCTTAAGCAAAGAACACTTGGTTTAGATTGTCAATCCAAGACTTAACTTAACTCATTTATCTCCCTACATAGAGCAAAAACATCTTGTTGATATCCCTTCACCATCTTTGTGTCACTTATGTCTTACAACCATTGCGCCACCAAGGTGTTTATCATGGAGACTCTTAGGCCTTCATCCCCAGTTTCCGCTTAGGCATATTACTCCTCCCTATAGCGTTTGAGTTCATAATCCCCCGGGTCCCCACACTGAATCCTCTTCTGGTTCATCTGATTTTGAGACTCCTTCACCGCATACTGTCATCATGTCAGGACCCACTGCACGTGCAGGAAACCAACCTGATGTTGGCTCTGGTTCTACCCCAGTAGTCAGATCTAGCGTAAATGTCTTAGGAACTATTTTGACAACTCCCATGCTACCTTTCATGGCTGGGTTAAGCCTTCCAGATTTTAGCCAGTTGATTAACGACCCTATACACCACGATGTTGGTTGGCTAGCTATGCCAACCAAGCTCCAATCTGACATTCCCAAGTTTGAGGGTCATTATGGAGAGGACCCCACCAATCATGTTCACTCCTTCCATATGTGGTGTTCATCCAACTCCATCATTGATGATTCCATTCATCTTCAATTGTTCCAATGCACACTCATTGGAGATGTTGTGAAGTGGTATATTGACCAACCTACTACCTCTCATTCCACTTTCGCAATTCTTGCTAAGTCGTTCCTCTCATATTTCAGTTACTTCTCTGATACGACACTGGTACGGAGCTCTTGACCGCATTCCATCAGTCCTCTGTCAACCATCTTTCCGATCATGTCTAGGAATGGCGTAGAAGGAGGATCTTGTGTCATGCTCCACCCTTTGAAGACCATGTCTACCTCGATTCGTTTCTTAGGAATATTTTAGCACCTATTTCCAAATATGTCACGACTCACTTTCCTCAGATAGAGGAAGAGGCTCTCCAAACTGCTCTGAGATATGACTTGATTTATGCTCAATCTGGTTATGTCTATATCGTGATACCAGACCTCCCCTGTCTTGGTGGTGCCAATGCACCAGGGGCATCTCATGTCACCGACGGTATCATTGGAACTATTTCACATCCTTCACCATATACTCAACAAAATTATGGCTATCAACAGGGAGGCACCAGTTCCTCCAACGCTTATACCCCTCCTACCAGTAACGTGTATTCGGGACAAAGAACCTCTTATGCATTTACCCAACCACAACAGCAGATGTCAAGGCCAACTAGTGTTCAGCCTATCTATCAGACCATTGCCCCTTCACCATCTTATACCTATGCACTGCTGAGTGCTTCAGCCCCTCAGGAATTAACGCTGCAACCTCCCATGCATCCTCAGCCCCACCAGCCACTGCCCCATCAAGGTCAAGCATTTTCACAACATAGTGCGACCAATCCCCAAAATTTGAAGAAAAAGAATAAGGGAAAGGTAATAAGGGTAACCAGGGTAAGCAAGGTGATCAACCTAACGAACCCCATGGGAACCAACCTAACACCAAAAACCAGCAACATGGTGACCAACCCAAGAAAAACAAGGATATTTGTATGAACAATCCTTGTGCATGTTGTGGTGTACATGGCCATTATACTCATGAGTGTCCCCTCTTACCCCAGATGTGTCAAATGTGAGAATCTCAAGAAGCTTCTAGAGGTTAGCTGCATATGCAACAAACACCTCAGAATCCTATGCCATCTTAACTGGCCATGCTCACAAATCCTTTCCCTCAGCAAATATTTGTTGGTTCTCAACCTCAGCAAGGTCAAGCAACCCACCTTCCCCAACCTTCTAGTCCTAGACTACCAGATTCTCATCACGAATTTTGACGAGGTCAATACCTCTGATATCAACTTGCAAACTTGGTCGCATCAATATGACAAGACATTGACTTCGTCCACCACTAATTCCAAAGAAAACACATCTACTAAGCCTCTTAGGACACCAAATAGTCTGATACAAATACCTCAACCTATATTTGAGTCAATTTCCAAGATCTCAAAGGGACCATTATGTCGGAACGCGACTTCTAACTGAGTTTTTCATACATACAATATAGTAGATGACTTGGCACATTGACCTACGACCATGTCGATGCTGGAGGTGCTCCAATCATGCCCATCTCAAAAGAAAGCTCTACTAACTTCTCTGGGCACAGTAGGTCCTTCAGACGATCGTTTGATTGTCTTTCCTCTTGATACATCAAAACATCCTCCATTACCTCCATCCGTTGCTTTTTAGATACCAGTCAAAGTTCATAGTTCCATCATCTCCCGATACATTATCGATGAAGGCACATCCACCTGCATGATGTCTGTTGTTGGTTGGAATAAACTCAAGCCACTAGAGTTGTCCCCATCCACCATCACTTTGCGTGCTTGGGACGATCACTCCTCGTAGCCTCTTAGCATGTATCACAATTGTCTAATGACTCTTGCGAGCAAGACTATTCATGTAGACATCGATGTTATTGATGGCCCTCTAGATTACAACATTCTCTTGGGTTGTAGTTACACTTATGCCATTATCAGTCGTCACGTTTGTGGTTTTCCATAAGATATGTTCCCCAATGGAGGGAAGATCATCACTATCGATTAGTTGACATACTATGAGCCATCATCCTTGACCTCCCCTGAGTCCATTATCTCATCAATGTCCAACAATCAGTCTTCAACCCCTCTCACTAGTGTTTCACTCAGAGTCTACAAAGATTCCTCATCGTTGCGTGCTTTCCATGGTCCTCCCCCTCCTATCTCTAAGCCTAGCTCTTTGAGTGTTTGCATGTTACAAGCATCACGGGATTGTCAAAAGAGGTCTGGTACATCTGAACAATAGCCATCTCCTCATCACTCTGTTGTTACCATCTCAGTCAAGCCATCCAGATCCACCCCCCTAGGACCTCCTCCTTTTATGGGTGCCTCCCATTTTTTCCCACCGGGAACTATTCCTCAAGGTCTCAACCATCCAGGAGTTGTTTCGCTAGGACATTACCCTACAGGATAGATACCTTTCTTGTTTCCTCCTCTTGGAATCTTTTCTGTCCCTGTCATATCTTCATTGATTCTCCCTGATATGACTTTGGGGATCCTAGTGTGGTACATTGATCCCCCAGTGAACACTCTGCCTAGTTAGCTCAGACCATATCATGCTTTGACCCTGATTCAACTAGTCCCTACAACCCCTAGCACTGCTATAGTTCCACCGAAACCTCAACAGGAACCCACTCCTATTGCAAAAGCATCCATATAGAGGGGAAAATCCAAGAAAAAGGAACCTAAGGATAAGGCTCCCAAGCACCTTCCACTCCCAAATCTCCAAAACCAACACATCCCTGTGCTTTGTGTGAGGTTTTTGGGCATGCCAATGATAACTACCCTGATCTTCCTCATCTCAAACCTTTGGTTCATGAAACATTCCCTAGGTCAAGTATCCCTGAGGTCCAACTTACGATACCGAAACTAGCCAAGAAACTCAAAACGTTGTGCACAAATAACCCTTATGCCTTGTGCGATCATCATGGTCACTATTCCCATTGTTGCCCTCATCTCGACAAATTTTGTGATTTCCTTCAAGCACTTTGCGAATACGAGGCCACTCGTAGTGGATCACCTACTCCTCTACCTGTTGATTCTGGTACCACTAGTACATTAGAATAGGCAGACTCTGGTCCCACCATCATGATCCCTCCCCCCGATGTCGAGATGACAGACTCCACGGTCCATATCCTTTACATGTTTTCATCCTTGAGTTCCTCTTAGGAAAACCTTTATGAGGTTTCTATGCACACTTCTATTGAACTTCCTTCATTAGAAACCTAGATCTCAACATCGGTAGATTTTCCATCTACTAGCTCGTCATCTACCAGTTCAAATGATGCGTATGTGTATCTTATTTCTCAGGATGATGCACTAGGTCTTGTCTCCGATTCATGTAGTCAATTTTCCTCTAGTCCTCCCATCTTCCATTCTAATGAGGACATCATGAAATCCATAACTACCCTTGATTACCCTTGGGATGATATGCACCATCGTGGCACCATCATGTGTACTTCCTTCCATATTTGGAGTCCACCACTCTAAATATATCCAATACTCCCATAGCATACTAGGGGGTACATAGGCCCCTACATATCCTTATCATCCTTTGGAGGATCTCATGTCAAGTTGGGCAAGATGCTTGAGTCCTTTCTTCGAGTACTTGAAACAAAATGGCGCTCCACAAACTCCTCCTGCTAGGGGGTATTATCCGTACCTTTCATACCAGATCAGTCCTCTCTATGACATATGCTTGTGGGTAGTATCCTATGCTAGGGGACATGATGATTTTTCCCTAGCCACCTTCTCAATTAATTAACATAAGTCTCGGCCTAGATCCCACCAAATCTAGGTATGGTTGATTATCCTCCCATTCCTTGGATAGTTTGTCCTACCAGCCTCTTCAGCAAGCCATAATCACTTCACATACCATAGACGTTTGATACTATATCTTCAAATATTCTACTCTATGTCATACCACACTTACCACATAGTCCCCATGTTTGACTTAGTGGGTGAGGATGATTCTAGACCTCCTCTAGCAGTTCATTCTCATTTTCCTCTTCCCTTAATTCTTCACCAAAAACCATCATTCCAAGAATCATTAAGGCCATCTTAGACAAGTAAGACCGCTTACTTGAAAGTCGCAGATCCCAACTTCAATGGTTGGTTTTTCTGCTATGATCTGCACAAGATTTAGGGCCTTCTCCTCCTCTCAAATTAGAGGGAAAACACCATTTTATAAGAAAACCCACAGCTTTTATGTTGCACGTTGTGACTAAACCATAGCCCTGTTTGATGAACTGGAAGCACCATTGGAAATCTCTCATTAAGTAATATAATGGGTCTTTTTTAGTTTTTGATGATTTGACACTTCACTCAGAAGCCATTTTTCCAAGAAGGGTCACTTCGTCGCCTCTTAAAATCAAATTTCTTCATATGAGACGCTTGGAATTAGGGACCACCTCCTCTTCGTGCTTTTCACCTCAAATTTCGATTTTAGTCATGGGAAACCATAATTTTCTCATGTTTTCATGGTCCCCGCCAGGCCTATTCTGTGTGGCAGCGTAATCAAGTCACCCTTGTTCAGAGCATCCACGATGAGTCACCTTTGCATCCATGGATTCTTTTATGCATCCCATTATATCATGTCACAATATTCCATCCATCATTGCATCCTATTCATCCCATTTTGGCCTTCAGTCATACTGCCACCATCCCCCCCGGAGTCGAGTCAGTCACTTCCAGGTCAACCATGCATTTTATGCTCTAACAAGGGAAGTCATTTGTTTATCCCTCAAAACCATTCTCCCCATTTTTCCTGATGTCAGTCCATCAGTCACATTAATATTTTCCCTCGTGCTTTAGTTGAGGATCCTCATTGCCTCACTTATATCAGGGCTTATTCTGTCAACATCAATGCATCCATTCTAGAAGAACGACCTAGACGGTGGTGTACCTTGGTTCCAACTTCCACTCTTGTTTGGTGCCACGAATCAAGAAAATGGATTCATCATTTCCATTTGAATTGATTGTTTCATGTTCGTGATTCATACACTTGATGGGCTAGTGACGTAGCAGATTGTACTAGTGATTCATGGGTGTGTGTGAGATGTTTCACACTTCATGAGGGGGTGACCCTTCAGGTAGACCCCCACATGCCCAGATGATTTCCTATTATGATACAAACTTAGATGTAGTTTCAAATATTTGATGGGTTTGGTTCCTGTCGCTTGCAACATTCATCGCATGCATGTCTCCTTTAGATGATCCATTCATTTTTGCAGAGCCCTTTCCTATTCAACAAGGCTTCTTTGGTTGTTCTACCCTCCCTCCGACCCATTTTTTGAGGGAAGGGCCATTGTATCTCATGTACTCAGATGTTATTATATTTAGTCCTTGCTCATGTTTTTTCTAGGTGCATTATGTATATGGGACACATTGTATTATTTTCTGGCTCATTTATGCCAGCATGTCATGTACGATTCAACATGTATTTTATTGCTCAATTTCATGTTTCTGGGCACATAATTATTTTTGTATTAAGTCATCTCGGCAGGTATAGGTATGTCTCCCCAACCCCACTGAAATTCGGTACCACAACATAAAAGGAGACTTACATTGGTCTCACCCCTCTGTCACTATCCTCTTTCACTTCAGCTCCATTGGTCTCTCTCTCTCTTTGACTCCACTTCGTTGTCTAGTGATTATGTCCTTACAACGTACTTTAGTCATATGTTTTTCTCCTAACACTCGTACGTTGGGAGGCAATCCGTTATCACAAAAAATTATCATCTAGCCATAATTTACTAGATGGGTTGAAGTACACCATGTAGGGTCAATTTTACCTTAGTAAAAAAAAAAAATTCACTGTGACAAATCACTTAATAAACCACATTTGTTAAGTCATTTATAATTAGACCCATGAAGAATAATTAAATAAATCACTATTTATTTAATTATCTTTTAGGAATAATTAATTAAACCATTGTTTAATTAATATTCCTTGTAACATTTGACCCAATTATGAGAAATAAATAGATAAGTCATTAATTATCTTATTTTTCTCTAGGAATAATTAATTGATCACTAATTAGTTATTATTCCTTGTCAAGTTTGACGAAATCCCTTCGGACTAATTAAATAAATAATTATTTGTTTATCATTCCTTAACCATATTTCTTGAGATTATAAATAAATCATTTATTTATTTTTATTTCTAAATAAAAGTTTAAATCATTTTTCCCTCCAAATCAAATATAATAAAATATTCCAAATGGTTAATTCTAGAATGGGGTTAATAATATTTTATTATTGCTCATTATTAAAGAATAACCTGATATTTTGTTATAACTATAAGGGTTTTCCATTCATTTTTCACTTTCGTTTATTTCCATTGTTGCACTCACTAGTGTAGCTATGATAATTATCACTGTTGCACACCATCTTCTTTTTCATTTGAGTTCTCGTTGAGCTCAAACATTTTGTTTGTTGGTTTTTACACATTATAGAGGAGAGAGACTCTACAAAGGCCAAAGACATTGAGGATAGCCAAGAACCCATCCCATAGAGGGGGACTGGTAACAATATTTGTTCCCTTCACAAGTGTTGTTTAATAAAATATATTATTTATATATCTGGTTTCCATTAGATTATTGGAGTTATTTGTGCTTATTTTACTATTCTATTTGGTTGTTAAACTATGTCTGTAGCATAGATCAAGGCTTTGGCAAGTTTTTTTTCTATCATTTGTTGCATATCTACACTATTTAACAACCATTTTTATTGTTAGGGTTGTTTGTCATCCACAACCTAAAGTAGTTTCTTTTCATACACATTCAAGAAGAATTCTACATAACAAACACAAATATTATTTAGGGTTTTGTACCCTAATACTGGAGGAAACCATGACAAACAATATTTATGAAAGTCCTATTACTGGAATTGAGTGATGTGTATTAACTCTCAACACATACATATTAGTTACCTTGATTGGTGTGTATTCGAGATAATGGTGTATTCTAGTTTTATTTTATATTAAATACTAACATGTTCCAAATAACTTATATATCTGCGCACGATGGTGAATTATTGTTGTTTTTTAGCATAAGAATCTCAGTGGAAGAGCTGATACCCATGATAGTCAATTAATCAATGTGTATTAAAGTTTTATAATGTTTGAGTCTTATATGTGTACCATAACTATGCAACAGGGTATGAGAAGAAGGAACTTACTCAAATGCTACAAAAAAATGAAGATTGATTGTATAAAGAGGGTGATGATGAATCCAAAAAGGGTATATGTAGCTAAGCTTGATGAACTCAAAAGGATTGTAGATCCCATAGAACAAACACACTACGAGAAAGAAGAGGAAGAATCTTGTACAACAATAGTTATGGATTTACAATATTATATTAGAGAATATCAAAATGAAGCTATGATAGGAGATCCAAGGTATTATTCTATAGAAACTAAAGACAAATGAAATGTTATTCTTGAGTGTGAGGACACAAAAGTTGGGCTCATAGAGTAAAAAAAAAACAATAGCAAGATACCTTTACAAAATGTGAAAATCCCATACTATTCTCTACTAACATTAGAAAAAGAACTAAGGTTTTAGTGGGATTTTTCAAACAAATTTTCACAAAACCTAAGCCTAGCCTATCAAAATATTCTTCAAAGATAGGTGATGCAAAAAATTCAAAGAAGAACATATCTAGTGGAGGTGAACAATCATCAGAGAAAATGGATAATGACCAACCATCCTGTGAGCATGCAAACAAGTTGAGTGATTTAACCTCACACAAGGGTGTTACTAGATAATACTAGGAAATATGTTCACGATGGAAAGATGGTATCATGTTCAATACTTTAACCCTATACTAAGTATGTTAACAAAATAATAGGTTTTTCCTCTTACCTTCAATGGTCAATAATGGGTACTAATTAAGCACACTTGATGTGGATGTGTTGTATTTTGTCTTTATCCACTCCACATTCTAATGAAAAGTGTAGAGCATATTAATGGAAAAAATAGTGTCTATCACATTATTTAGTGGGTCGATACCTATGGAGCAATTCCCTTATCTATCCATAAAAATAGCATGTGCTAATGCACTTATGGATTTGTAAATTTCATTATATCTATTGGGCCAAAGTGATTTCTCAAAGAAAAAGTGATTCTCCGAGAAGTAAAGAGAAATTTGATTAGTCTATGTCGTCGAGAATAGTGAGATGCAATTTGATGAGACAAGAAAATCTAATCATTCAGATGAGTCATTCAAATAGCCAAAAGAGTTGCAAGTGTTTTGTTAGAGTTTACAACCGAAGTTTCCATTGATGATAAAAGGGTAGGTAAGAAGCAGTGAAGGAGCAATAAGGAGGAATGTTTCTCAAGACAAAAGGGCAAGGATCACATTGTTTCCATCAATGCAAAAGGGGGAGATCATTGTCATTATCTTCCTTGGTGAAAAAGGAGCACCAAAGTATGATGGAAAAGGATGAACCCATAGTTTCACTTGATGATATGCTTTTTATGTATGCTTGATATCTTTTTTATTGATTACTTGCTTGTTATGAATTCATTAGTTGATTTGTGTTGTCAAAGATGTTGTTGATTAGGAGGTGAAGGAGTTGAGTTTGTGTTGCTTGTTTAAGGTTGATTGCATGTGGCATGATGTTGTGATGTTATGTTGAAAAGGTATATTGTTGAGATGATTTTTGTTGCCAAAGATGTTGAATGTTGTTGTGATGCAATGCAATGGCATGAAGAAGTTGTGATGCAAAGGGTCATGGAAAATATTTTTGAGCTAGGGATGTCGACGGTAATATGTTGCAATCATTGAAGTTTTATTATGTTAATGCATGATGTTTGTACATTTCGAAATTTATCATTTGTTTTAATATTAAAAATATGAAAAGAGTTTGGAAATGAAGAGGCAAGACTGCTCACTTCATATTCTTGCATGGAATACTAATAGCCAACAAGTTTGTTTATAAAAGATGTGATTTTGGAAGGCTGAGTTAGTTTTTGAGAATATGTGAAAGGTGATTGAGTTTTTGTTCATGAGTTATCTGACATAAAGAGACAAAGCTAGAAGAGCTAACGTAAAGTATATTTGAGGAGGAGGAGAAGAAAAGAGAGAGATGGAGGTATGAAAAACTAAAGACCAGGTAAACCAATAAGTTGTCTCTTTAATGTACATGGGAATTGTAGTCTCCTTTCAAGTTGTAGCTTGAAAACAACACATGGAACCTATTGAAGTAGGAGCCTCCTATGGGTTGTAGCCTACAGTTTTTTTATAAGCAGGAGTAGGGGATTCCAAACAAGTTATAGCTTCTATAATGTAAGAGAGGTTGAAGCCTCCAAAAGCTGAAGTAATATAGGAAAAAGGAGTTTTCCTTTTTCATCACAACAATAGCAATTTCATGGTTTTTTCCCTTTATAGGTTTCCACTTATATCTGGTGCCACCCGTGTGTGCTGGTTTTTATATTTTGGTTTAAATGTTACATGTTGTTTATATATTAAATATATTAGTCATATAATGTATTGTTAGTCCTTTAGTGGTTCAAACAAATATTTAAAGAAAAGTAAAAGTTGTCCATAAATGCACTAAATTGATTCACCCCCTCTCAATTTTGTCAAGTTTCCAACACATAAGGATTTTTATATTGTGGTTTACATGTTACATGTTGTTTATATATTAAATATATTGGTCATATAATGTATTTTTGGTCATTTAATGGTTCAGACAAATATTTAAAGAAAACTAAAATTTGTCCATAAATACACTAAATTGATTCACGACCCTCTCAAATTTGTAAAGTTTCTAACACATAATGACTCCATTACGTACCTCCTTGCACACATCCATGCATACCAAAACATATTTGTCCATATCTACAATTTTTATACTAGTGCTCTAGTCAAAAGATGCTTTACTTGTTGAAAACTCTTCACATTCCTTTAACCATACAAACATTACTCCTTTCTTATACAGTGAGGTGATCAAATGACCATCTTGGAGAATCGTAAATGAATCTCACATAATAACTTGCCAATCCATGAATGATTTTACCTCCAATTTGTTTTTTGAGTGAACTACTCGAGACTGCCCTTTATCTTGTCAAGGTCCACTGCAATGCCCTATCCTGATATCACTTGGCCTAAAGAATATATCTACTCATAATAGTAACACATGTACTAAATTAGCACACAATTGATGTTCCCGTATGTATCATACTTCCGAAGTGCCATAGTAGAACTATAGGTCACTCACGAGTAGTCCCACTATGGGGGACCTAACAAACCATTGTTCGGGTCGATCAGGTCCATCGGCCAGCATTATAATATCGGTGAGCCCAGTGTTGCGGGGGAGCACCCCTCCCCCTCGATCTCACTCCCAATCTGTGCTCTTGGCGAGAGTGACTCGGGAGTGAGTCAGGAGCACGCTCTCGAAATCGCTCTCAAAAAGGGATCGATTTCGAGAGTACACTCCCTAAAAAAAATTTGCTCCCTACCTTTTCGTGAGCGTTTTGCCTTTTTTGCAATTTTCTTTTTGTAGTAATGTTTGAAATGCAATTTTTTTTTAAAGAAACAAATAATTTTTGAGTGGGACAGCTTAATGATCAAGTCTAGACCCTAGTATTGATATGCTATTCATGGTAATGTTAAATTCTTAAAGTAAAAAATTTTACTTAAATTTTTAACATTACCATGAAATGACTTAGGATGTTTGAGAGTGGTTCTGGCCTCATTGGATTTCATATGGAGAAAGTATAATTTTAGATTTCATTCAAAATCCAACAGACTTATCAGCTTTTCAGGATTTCAGGATTGGGGGATTGGAATGTTTCCATTGAATTTTGTCATGTATTAGGGTATGGAACTCATATTTAACCGAGAGCATCAATCCTTCTATGTACTTTGATGTTAGTGACATTGGTTTTCGAACTCCTCTATAATAACCCTCCTAAAAATGTACGCATCACTCAAACAAAATCTTGATTTGACATGCTATGCTTTTTCTATCTTATGTTAATGCTTAGAGGGTGATATTAATGGCAAATATCCCTATATAGATACAAAGGTAATGACAAAGATACCTCTAGATATTAATGCTTAGAGGGTGATATTAATGACAAAGATCCTGATTTTCCAACAAGACTAAAAAATTAGACATTTCTCGTGGTGGCAAGAGGCCCAAGCATAAGAAATGGATAATAGATTTACTTCTCTTTTCTAGTTTCTAGTAGCTTTTATAACTATTGACTCTTTCATATTTATTATGATTTTTTTTAAACAATATATGACAATTTAAGTTATGAGCATAGCAATTATAACTCATTAGTAATGAAATTATGAATTATGATGCTCATGAAAGTTGAAAATTGTTTCATTCATTTCATTTATAACATTCATCATGTAGAATATTATTTGTCTGTTAACATGGTTTACAAGTAGCTACAAAGTACAAAAATTTGGTGATTCAATGATGATAAATGTTATATTGAATTTGGAAAGCTTGAACTTTAAGATTGATGAATCACGAGACTCAATATGTTGTATGTTACTATTGTTACTAACTTGTGGACTGTTGTGAAGAGATTAAGAAACTTCTAGATGATCTGTTGTTTATTATCGGTCAATCTACGTTTTTTATGTTTTTATATCTAATTCATATTTCTACATTTTTTGTTGACATATATGTATTAAATATAAAAATATAATATATTAAATAAAAAAACGCTCTAGGATTCTCCCAAACTGAGAGCTTCTGAAAATGTTGCTCCTGCTCCTAGCTTTCGCTCGTGCTCCCAAGTAACACTGGGTGAGCCTATGAAGGGGAAGGTAATGGTTAAGAGTTCCACTCTCGCCAAGCTGTAGTAGCTAGATCATGAGGGGAAATGCATCTAGAAAATAGTCGTCAAAGGTAGATCAATGTCGGGGGCATGTCCCGAATCGGTGGAGGTCATCCGATGACCAGAACCATACCATCTACATTATCCCATCATGAATATTTTCAATCCAATATATAGAAAATATCCTCAATTTGACAAATCAAAATCGAGCTCGAGTGATCACTCCCTTGGTAAATCGGAATCGGGCAATCAGGATTGAAAATAAAGCGAATAACCTCCCCTCCTTTCCGAATACTCTCAACCAAGTTATGCTTCCGTTCTAGTCCTACCATCGTAACGCAACTTCAATGAATAATATACTATAATGGCCAATTTCCCAATACCTCAGGTGCAGGTGCGAAGGTCCCCGACATGGTTAGATTATGAATAATGCCAAGTTTGGAGGTATTCAAGTGTCTGTTTGTCCCGGGGGCTTCAGAGAGCCATGTATGTGAAAGGATTTGGACTCAATAAGAAGGTTGCTTGTCTCGAAGGTGAGCGAGGTTAGGCTATTATTGAGTTGTTTTAACTGCTTAGTTTCCTTTTCTTCCTAGGTTTGATGTTCCACGTTTTCTTCTTTAATCTTTGAGTAAACAATTGTCATTGATGAAGACCAACACAAATTTATCCAAATACTTATTAATAACTTTAGTCATTAGCCTTATAAACGTGACTATGCATTGGTAAAACAAGTTTAATTGGGTCATTCAAAATAGATGTGAATTTAGAATTTTTTTTAAGTTTTTTCTTTCACATTGAATGTGGACATATAATTATGGGCGTCATAACTATTTTTATTATTTTATTCATTGAAATATATTTTTGAATGCATTAATGTATTTCTCATAATAGCATCTATTAATCACATAAATGCTAGTTTAAACATTAATAGTATAAGTTTAATTGTTTAAATTAAAGGTTTAAAATGTTTTTTAATTTTTGTTTTAAAATTAAATATAAAAATACAAATTTAAATAAACCCATCTTATTTTTATCTATAAATATATATTTTAATAACATAAATATCTATAAATTTATAATTAACAAAACCTTATAATATATATATTCAATTTAAATTTGATATTTTAATAATTTTTATTAAAATTCAAAATCGGTCCCAAAAAAAATACCCGTAAATAAAATTGTATATAGATCAAACATTTTTGATTGACTAATAGTCTAGATATAAATATATTTAAAGCCTTAAAAGTCTACACTTATAGTATATATATTTAACAAATCAAAATGGTCATTTTACTCATTTAAAGAAAAGCACTGCAAGGTCCCAAATCCTCCCATATAGATATAAAATGTTTTTTTAAATATCCAATGATCAAAATGGTCATTTTACTCATTTAAGGAGAAAAAGCACTCCAAGGTCCCAAATCCTCCCATCTACATATAAAATGTTTTGTTAAATATCCCATGATTTCACCATTTGTCTCGTAACAATATCGACATTA
>APFE030631702.1:98133-123246 GCA_000404065.3 Pinus taeda | reverse complement strand
TCAAATAGCTCTGGTACCATGTAGGAATTTACAGGGTAAGTTCCTCAGAGAGAACACCAAAAGGACACCACTCACAAACAGATCACAGATCAATACACCAGTATTTTGACGTGGGTAAAACCCTCAGAGAGGGAAACAGTCCACGGCCTGCGCCAACGTGGCTACTACAGGCAATTTATTAATAAAAGAATGAAAATTTACATAAGCTTTTCTCATGCACGGTTAACCTACAAATGACCCTCCATGCGCTTTAAATAGAATTCATGGACCAATCGGGTGTCAAGCCACGGATCAAGTGTCGGTAATACCGAGGAGAGAATGAACCGTCGGATCACTACATATCGTGACCGTCGGATTGTAAGTTACAAAATGTACAACGGAAAAGAAACACACTTTACCTAACTCTATACCTAACTCTATATTAGACGAAGTTGAACTTAACTATTTCCTATGTGTCGGAATATCCTAACATGAACTAGCCCTCTTCGGGTGCCATTCTAAACTCTGTTGGTCCTGCTGGATCGAGAAATGCCCAGTACCAACATCCGAACCATGTTGGTTCGTCTAGGTCAAGTAACATCCAGTACCAGTAGCCTAATATGGCTCAGATTCAGTACCAACCTCCTTATGTTCCATATGTTTCACAAGAAATGGTTAATCTGCCCTACATCCCTCAGCATGCACCTTATTTCTAGCCTGGTCCGTCTGTCGTGCCTGGTGGGTATGGCCAGATAGAGTTTAGGAACTTTCAAGGTGTCATTCCGGGAACTATTCAAGTACCTTCGCAGTAGCAAGGGAAACCTTCATTGCAGCAAGGGCCATCCATGCAGCAGTAAGGCCAAATAATGTCGCAACAAGGATAACTGGAAAAACTGCAGGGGACACCCTCGCAATAGTTGCAACAAACCATGCAGCCGCAAGTGCAGTATGCACTGCAATCCTCCCAGCCTATGCCTTCGCAAGGTCAACCTTTGTAGCCGCAGGGACAGCCTTTACATCAGCAAGGTCAGCCCTTACAGCAACAAGGTCAATCCGACAGCAAAAACCCTTATACTCATATCAAGAGGGTCAACCCTTGCAAGGGCAAGGCCAGAGTCAATTCCTGCAGCAGTAGACGCAACCTCCTTTTGTTCAAGGGTAGTAGGTCCAAAACCCTTTCGTCCAAGGACAGCAGGTCCAAAACCCTTATGCTCAGGGACATCAAGTGAAAAATCCATATGTCCAAAGCTAGCAGCCTCAATAGCCTTTTAACTTGTATGTTGCTTATCAACAGCCTATGGCCGAACAGTTTCACGGCTTTCAAGGTCAGAATCCTCCCTACAGGCAAGGTAACCTATGGTGGGGAAAAATCAAATGCCGTGTGGACAAAATCCTCCACTATGGGGATAAAATCCTTACCAACATGGATGGGCCCTACTAGTTGGCCCCCTTATCGACCTAAAATTCCTTTTAATACCCAATTGTCGTTCTTGGCTACATTGGAATTGCCAGATGTGTCTAAACTCACGAATGGCCCAACTCTTCATTCACCACACTAGCCTCCAGTTCCATCCAAGATTTTGAGTGATTGTCCGATGTTTGAAGGAAAAGCGAAAGAGGATCCCCAAGCCCACGTGATGACATATCACCTCTGGTGCTCCTTGAATTCTCCTATGTTGAAGATTCCATTCGTCTTCTACTTTTCCAACGAACTCTTACAGGTGTTGCAGCCAAGTGGTATATTGAGTTACCTCAAAATACGTATCATGACTTTAACACTCTCTCCATGGCCTTCCTCACACATTTCCAACAGCCAGTTCACTATGAAACTAGCACCCATCTACAAACATCTCTCAAGCAAGACACTGCAACCCACTCTCCGATCACATCCATGAATGGAGATGTAGGCACCATTTGATTAAGTTTGAGATTGATGATTAGTTGTTGACCGAGTGGTTCACCAAATCATTCGTCAACAAAATTATTAAGGACATTACTATGGTTGGATGCGTCACTGAGGAACAAGCCATCACACTTGCCCAGTATCTAGACCTCCTCTATTCACAATCAGGCACGTTACATGATGTGTTACTTGATGCGCCCATACCAACATCTAATCTAACAACATCTAAGTCTCGGGCTACACCTCTCGCTGATGGATTAATTGGTTCAGTGACTCAGACACCTGCAAAATCTTCTTCCAAACAGAGGTCAGTCTCGAACACTGCGCCCAATGATTCCTCTCACAATTTATCCGGCCCTGGTAAAACCTCAAAGGTTCACGCTATCCAGTCTACCACAGTGGATAAATCCTTTAAAGGTAAGAAGAAAGGCAAAGGCAAGGGTAAAGCCAATGCCCCGAAACAGGGTCCTCCTAAGTCATCTATTGGTGATGCTTCCCAATGGAAGCCCAAATATACATGTCTCATCTGTGAGGAGGATCAATATTCTAAGGATTGTCCCAGATGTTCTGAAGTTAGTCGTTTGCTCAAAGGGGCCCCAGCTGTCCTGAAAGAGCCTTTTCCATCCCAGTAGACCCAAATGATAGACCAGCCTCAGTCATCTGCTTCCATAGGTTCACATGTGTTCATGATGATCACGTTGATTAACATGGCTACCAGGTTAAAATATTATCAAACTCCTATCCTGACAGCAGATAAAGAGAAAGAAGGTACCCATTCTTCTTTTGCCCCATCCAGTTCTGGTCCTCTCCATATAGAGTGGCCTAATCATGATTCCACCATTCGACCACCTTCTCGAGGTGTGCTACAAAAGTACTCGTACAATCCAAACGCTCGAGCCATTCAATATCCTCCTCGTTATTACTTCCTTCCTAATAAGGAGCGACATCAAACTGCCAAGCAACGCGCCTGGAAATCGGCGACATCCGGGTAGGGCGTTCTGGTCCAACATCTGCATTCATAAAATCAAGATGTCATGAACACATATATCTCAAAAACAACAAAAAATTAAAAATTAAAATTGTTTGTTTTTACCTCCATCATCATAATCCTCCCCCTCTGGGAGCGACATATCCAGATCACCGCGGAAGTCGGTACCGTTGTAGGGCCAATCCTCTACTACGATCAGCTATCGTCGTAGCCACAAGAAATAGGCGGGCTTATAGGACATCTATTGGCCCCCGGTAATCTTGGGCATCAATGCACTCCAACAGACCATCCGTGGATCTCGTAGCAATGGTGGTTACACCTCAGCCAGCTGGTAGTGAAACAATGGACCCTGTTCCAGGGAGAAGGTCACTAGAACAGGGCCATAGTAGAACTGCTTCAGGTTTCCCACCTTAGATTTTGATAGCTGGCGCTTCATGTTTACCTTCATGGCTTTCGCCAGTTGAAGATAGTTGGCGTCATACAGTCAATAACATACTGAAACTTTGACTTGTTGGTCTCATGCTGCACTTAGGCCCCAACCACTCTGTTTATGGTCAATAGTAACACTCTCAGCACAAGATCCCGAATAGTCATGTTCTTGATCATGCCACTTTTTGATTTGAGTGCTTTTGGGCAGTGTTCTGCAAGTAGCATGGTCACACTTTCCCAATAGGCCTTGACCCATATAGATTGACTGGCTCTCCTCTTCAAGACAGTCCTATGATGAAATAAATGTCTGAAGTTTCCAACTCCAGTTCTTGGTCACGGATCATAAAAACTTCCTAATTCACATCCTAGACACTGATTAGATACCGTAGAAATTTGGGTTGAGCCCATAGACCTGGTGTAAGGAAGAATTTGAGGAGCCCACAATTCCTCAGAGCATTTAAGAAATTTGGGTCTGCCATTTCTTGGGTGTTAATGTCCTCATGCTCACGTTCCTTCCAATCCACCATTTTTCGTGATTTTTTCCCTGCAAAAACCATATAATGAAGTCAATAAACATCTTTCCCCATAAAAATTGGATTTAATTCGACAAATTAAGAAAAAAAATTGTTCGCGACATCAGTGTGACTGTTTTAAAAATAGTTGCGCCGACGGTGCGCTTGACAATCTTCATAGACCCCGATCGGCGCGATTCCGTGCCCGGAAATCACGTCACCTGAGGGTGAAATTTTTTTGACAAAACTTCCTCAAAAAATCCAAAAAATGGTTAAAATCAGGGAAAATAAGCATGAAAATGGAGCTTAAGGTCTTGGCTCTTACCTGCAATTGACAGCTTGACAAATGGCCCACGGATCTCCCTTAACCTTCTCCTGAAAAACTAGTTCACAAGTGGGTGAAAAGTTCTTCACACAAAGGTAAAATGGTAAATGGTAAAAAATAAGTACTTTTCCCTCCTTTTATTCATTTTTTTATGAAATATTAGGGTTTTTTTTAAGTATTTTTGACCTATTTTGCCTCAGAAACTGAATGATGCCTTTACCTTTTGTGCAGCTACAGGTGACGGATTATCGATGGTGGTACTGGAGTCACGTTTCAGCTCTTTTCTCAACTCGTAAAACTCAAATGAAAAGATCGCCGAGTATTTTTCCCTTTTTGACTCATAAAAGAGAATAAAAATGCAGAATCGCTTTCAAGCTCTTTTCCGACTCTTTAAACACAAAAATATTGTCGAGCTCTTCTCGTTTTGAACTCATTAAAGGCTGTGAAACGTCGTTCACCCAGTATATGTTTACCCCTTTTTCGAGCTGGGATGAACTATTTACGAAAAAGGTACTCCTTCACTGAAATGGTCAAGTGGTTCTCTCAAGTATTGATTTCTACCTTTTCAGGCTCTAGAGACACAAATGTATGAAAAGGGACCATGTAGAGTTTTCTTTTCCGTGTCTTTTTCAAACCCTCTAAACATGAAAAAGATATTGAGTTACCCCTTTGTCAAACTCATTAAAACATTTAATGACATTGAATTCGTCACCATGATGGACGTGTACTTCTCCTTCCTAGGGCTCATTAAACTTACTAGGTGGGATTCGTCTGAAGGATGAACTTAAAGTGCAAGCACATGCTATCCCCTTTAAGCTTGCAATAAAAAATAATTAGGGTACCTGTCAGAAATGGTGGGGGAAAATTGGAAATCCTATCAATCGTGTCTGCAACTAGCTCTTGAACATGACACTTTCTACTTCGTGTCGGGTTGGGATATCCTCCTTTTCATCATTGACCTTCTTGGGTTGGGCTACTCATTTTTTCCTTCCATTTTATCTCTGCCACGTCGTCATGACCACCGATCCTATGGATCCAAAAGCTTCCAAACTCCGAAGTCGTGTCACTGATATGTTCAAGAGTTAGTCCTTTTGCTGTTACACTTACTTCTGATTCTCTGTATCATTTGAAATCATTTGCATCCCTTTGTCTCATGTCGATGATATGGGATACATCATGGCCCTCCTTCGACATGGTTGCTCCCTATCGACTTCAGTTTATTATCCAAGAAGTTTGTCGAGAGACTCCCTTCCAGTACCTTAGAGCTTGCATGCCCTAATGGAAAGTTCTTTGCACTCGATGACAAGTTCACATCATTAGCTTTCGATCGTGTGATTTCACGGGTGTTCAACTTTATTTCCTTTATTCAGATTCTGTGAACTGTGTTGCTAGTACCTTGAGGGCCATTCTCACTATTGGTGGTTTCTCTCGCGCTTGTTAACGGTTCACATCATTGACCGATAATCAAGCGACTTTCTAGCATGTTCGACTTCAACACATTCATTCACATGTTAGGATTTGTACTTTGATTAGGTTGTTTGGACTGCAAGACCCTGGGCTCAGATTACACAAGTCCAAGTTGTGAGGTGATGTGACATGATCATGTTGTTATGCATGTCCCTTTCAGATGGATGGCTACGACCATACCATGAATTGTTATATGTGATCCTTCTCATTATTGGATGGTTGCGACCATACCTTGGTTTCATTATGATCCTCTCTATTGGATGGCTACGCCCATGCCTTGGATCCATTTATATGATCATTCTCTGGATGACTGCATCCATACCATGATTCATGTATCATTTGTTATAGTTTTTAGTGATGTATATGTATCTATGCTTGCTCGCAGGTTTTTCGACGACGGACTCTAGTTCCCCTCATCCTCTTGTAAATCATTTCACCCCTCACTCTAGTTTGGCCTTCATGATTTAGGGGGCATCTGTTACACAACATTTTGTCACTATCCCTGTACTCCCTGTCCACAATCCTAGAGGACCTCTACAGTGAACCCTATATGCTTTCCCATCATCAAGAAACTCCCAGTATGTTCCTCTTCAAGAGCAGAACAATTCTCCTTTGCATCATTTCACAAGAATCTTCCTTTTATCCCAGTTTACAAGACCGGCGCTACTGACCAGTTTCCTTGCGCCAATTTGCAAAGATTAAAACTAGGCCTAGAGTCGTACCAAGTGATTGAGCAATTTTCCAGTCGCATCGATCCTCTTTTGACAATTTTTTTAAATATGAAGTCAAAGCTTCCAGCTCTAGAAGCTTCGTAACAGAAGTCTGGTAGATGGTTGGGTTGGATGGAGTCGAGGAAGTCTGTTTGAGCTCCTTTCCCCTATTAGGATGGAACAAACTCAAGAGATAAGACCTTCTCCCATGATGAGAGAAACCATCTCCCATCCATCCAAGCTATATAAACCTCTCTTTTCCCAAGCTAAACTAGTTTTGAAGTGAGTTTAAATGATCAGCAAGTCATCTATAGCTTGTAGATTTATAGTGTATGTTTGAGGGAGAATAGTGTGTTTTGGTTTGGTTTGAGACTAGAGGGAAGAGGCCTTAAAACTTCCATTGTTGGGGCTATCCATGAGATGCTAGCAGAAGTATGGGAACCCGGATACGTCGAAAGAGACCAGCAATGTCAAGGCATTGGTTGTAATCTCTTTCTGATTTATATGAATACAATTACTGATTGATTTCCTACATGAAGTGTTATTTTACATCTTTATGGCGTAATGTTCCTTGGCCTGTTAAGTAGGCTGAATACAATATTGTATGCTATCACGTTCGTTGTTGTTGTTTGTTTGCTTGTTTCAGGTATTCGAAGGAAGGAAACGAAAGATAGCTGGAATGAGGAAGCATGATCATCACCAAGCAAAATAGTGTTCTAAGAGGTAGGCCCTCTTAATTGATTCTAGCTTAAGGAGATTTTCCATAAATTGTTTGTTTATGGGTAGACCCACTCTCTCAGGCTAGAGGAATTGTTTGTGTCCGCAATCAGAATTTACCTACACCACATCAAGGGTCACATGTATAAAAGAAAAACACCATAGACAAGAATAAGAAAACTGGAATTTGTATCACATGGTGTAAAGGAGAAGGACATAGGTAAAGAGTACTCCATTTTAAAAAAAAAAAAAAAAAAAAAAAAAAAAAAACAAACAAACAAACAAACAAACAAACAAACAAACAAACAAACTTGTTTATGTCCTCTTTCCAGAGAAGAGGAGATATCTTGTGACAAAAATCCCAAATTCCCAACAAAGGAAGAATCGGGTAAGGGTTTACTTCTTTCACATGTTGAGAGACATTCATGTATTTTAGGGTGCTTTTTATTGTTGAGTTCACATATTTGGAAGCACAATTGTACAAATGAAAATAGGATGTTATTAAGAAGAGGAAGGTCATTATGATTAGTTTCAACTTGACACGAATGTAAACTCTCTTTGAACGCACCAAGGAGGATCTAAAAGGAAACATCTGGTGCTCTAGTTGTGTGTATGTGGTTAAACAAAAAGGCCCCCTTTCATTTGCATGAAGTGTTCCTGGTACAAATCCATGTTATAGTCGAGACCCTGAAAAAATGAACTCTAAGTACATTAAATGTATTGCCTATAAATAACCTCTCTAACAACTTGACACAAACATACAATGATGTCATTTACATCGGATTTGGTGTAAATCACTTGAATTGTGTTACAACTTTAATCGTTGCCCCACAAAAATGTGTCATGCTTCAACCCTATTGGAGAACAATCTCACAATGTAAAAGGAATTTAAACATGATGTAACTTTAATAATGCCCCAGATTCACCCCCTGGCTCACCACTCATTGCTAATTTATGGCTATTTCAAGCATCAACGTGGATAATATCATTTTATTTTCTCTTATGTATATTATTCTACATTGACACAATTGAGTTTTGCAGTTAAGGACTTGAGATTTAGGGGATTTAGGTGTTAGTGGTTAAGGGGTTAGCAGTTAAGGTGTTTATGTGGTGAAGGGTTAGGGGTTAAGGGTCACAAGTTAAGAGGATAAGGAGTTATGGCTTAGGAGTTGGTTCATTGATTATAGGTTAGGGGTTAGTGTCTTAAGATTTAATGAGTCAAGGGAGTTATGGGTTATGAGTTGTGAGTGCAGAGGTAAGGGATTATGGATTGGGTGTTAAAGGGATAGGGAATTTAGTGGTTATGGGTTAAGAGCTTATGGTTTGTGATAATTGGACCCCTAATCCCCTTATCGCCACTTTTGGGGGTTCCCCTATCAATTGGTCTTTCTACCTACCCTCTAGGTCCCCTAGACCCTATGAAAATAAGTCCTAAGCCCCCTTCTCATTCTCTAACGCTAGGATTATAGATCCTAGTAAACCATGATTTTACATTACAATACACCATAACATACCCCCCCACAACCTTTTTGGTCATGCCATTCCACTTTTTCTAATGTTATAAACTCCCAAATTTGGTCCCAATGCCCCTACAACTACACCCTTGGGCCCCCTTGGCTAAGGGATTAAACACAATAAGGGTTATGGGATGTGATAAGGGAGCCCCTAATCCCCTTATCACAACTAGAAATAGGCTCATGAACACCATCAATATCTACTAGAGGTGTTGCGATGAAAGCAATAGTGAATACAAAAGTCGTGATAAACCATCCAATGTAAAGATGGTTTTAAATGCTAGTGATCTAGTCACATAAAAGACCCCACAAGAGACATTCATGTATTTTAAGGTGTGCTTTATTATTGAGTTCACATATTTGGAAGCACAATTGCACAAGTGGAAACATCTAACATTTGGGCCACTTGGCTACAAATTTGTATGTATGTTTTCTATTGAGGATATCATTCACATTCCCCAAGGCACAAATCAAATATTTGGAGGTATCTTGGATGACTTGCCACATTCCATTAGCTTCGCACATGAATAACAACTACCATCAATTAAGAATGTTTTGGAGGGTTTTCATGGCATAGTCAAGGGTCACATTTACAAAAAAAAGAATGTTTAAGTCAAGAAAATGACAATTGACATTCATATCACATGTGACACAAAGGAGAGGAACATAGGTGAAGAGTGCTCCATTTTGAAATATCTAGAACATCTTGTTTATGTCCTATTTCCAAAGAAGATAAGATATCTTGAGACAAAGGGCCCAAATTGTCGACAAAAGACAACCATGTATTGGATCACATGGACTTTGGTTTCTCCTCATTAGCTAGACCAATTTTATTAGGATTTAGATTTCCCACTAATATTTTTAGGAGTTTCCTACCATTTTTTTATCATCATCTTATTTAAATTGAGAATAAAAATCATTCTTATTCAACAAAATTAGGATTTAGATTTCCCACCAATATTTTTATGGGTTTCATGCCATTTTGTTAGGACTATTTTGTTTAAATTGAGAATAGAACTCATTCCTATTCAATGAAATCAGGGTTTAGATTCCCCACCATTGTTATTAGGATTTAGATTTCCTGCCAATATTTTTAGGGTTTTTTGCCAGAATATTTTAGGACTATTTTGTTTAAATTGAGAATATACTCCTTCCTATTCAATGTCGAAATTAAGATTTAGATTTCCTACCATTTTTATTAAGATGAAATTTTCCCACCAATATTTTTAGGGTTTCTTACATTTTTTTAAGCACTATTTTATTTAAATTGAGAATAGAACTCCTTCCTATTCAATGAAATTTTCTTTGAAAATGCTTTGGAGTCTTTTTGTTGAAGTTGTTTCAAGACATGTTGGAGTTGTTTTTCCATAGAAGTAAGTTTACCATCAATTAGAGTTGAAGTTGTTTGAAGACGTGTTCGAGTCTCTTTGTTGGAGTTTCTTCCGTGTATCTTTGGTCACATGGAAATATACTGATGGCCCATAAATCCTGAAGTGACCAACATCTGGACTCTTACCGAAATAAGCAATCTATGGTGTCTTCATATCAAGTATCTGATGTGGGCTACGATTCTGAACATAAACCGTTGTGTTGCGTGCCTCAACCCAAGTATAGTGGTACGCCCTAATCATGAAACATCGCCCTTATTGCCCCTACTATGC
The DNA here is from genome assembly GCA_000404065.3 of Pinus taeda. NCBI lineage: Eukaryota > Viridiplantae > Streptophyta > Pinopsida > Pinales > Pinaceae > Pinus > Pinus taeda. The sequence continues at coordinate 113,041 of APFE030631702.1, read as the reverse complement.
TTCAGTTCTTCCTCTCAGCCACCCCATTCTGCGGAGGGTTATGGGGTGTCGTCAACTCTCGTTTAGTCTCTTCCGCTACACAGAAGTTCTTAAACTCATTTGAGACATACTCACCATTATTATCACTCCATAGAGCTTTAACCTTCTTGGCCGAATCTTTCTCCACCAATGCTTTAAACTCACAAAACTTTGTGAAAGTTTGATCCTTTTTCTGCATGAAAAATACCCAGCATTTACGAGAATAGTCATCAACAAATATAACATAATACTTGTGTTTGGTCGTGCATGTTGTTGATAATGGTCCACACATCTGAATGAACTCGCTCTAAAATAGCCTCTGCCTTGATTGTCTCTGTCATGAAAGGAATACTTGGTATATTTTCCCAAAGTACACCCCTTGCATGTATTAACTTGCTCAAGTGTACCTTTGGGAAGACTGGTAGAGATATTTTGCAATATCTTCAAATCCCTATGATGCAAGTGGCACAATCGCCTTGCCAAAACTTGCCAACATCTTGGCTCTGCACCTTTCTTCTTTTGTGCTCAAAGCAGCACACCTCTCTACCTCTAGCTTATAGAGATTATTCACTTGAATCCCTATATTCTTTACTTGACCTATGGCCTAAGTTGCACGAAACGAGGAAACGGGTACGAGTTTCCGAAACGGGAAGCGATACGAAACGTGACCTCCCCAAATTTTGGAAACGGGGAAACGCGAATATATATATATATATATATATATATATATTAGGACATTTAGAAATATGTGCAATCATAAAGCATATATGATACATTCTAATTTATTACATTATGATAAAATTGTCAATTGTCAATGCATAAACTATAAGTCTCTAAATTTACATCACATTTACTCATGAATGATCACATAATGAAAATAGAAATATCGAAAATAAGCCACGAGAAATTTCTAATTTCTTGTCTCGTGCTTGATTGGGAGTCTCCTCTTACATAGTCAAACGACCTTAGTGCTCTTGATTAAATACAAGTTTCATACCCTAGTACCCTACATGCTCTTCATTATTGGAAGTCTCCCCTGCATAGAGGGCTTGGTTCTCTTGATTTAATACAAGTTTCATACCCTAGTACATGATAAAATCCAATGGAAACATTGCAATCCCCCGAACCTGAAATCCTGAAAAACAAATAAGTCTGCTTGATTTTGAGTGAGATCTAAAATTCTACTTTCTCCATATGAAATCCAATGAGGGCAAAACCACTCTCAAACATCGTGAGTCATTTCATGGTAATGTTAAAAATTTAAGTAAAAAGATGAAAATGAAAAATAAAAGAGAATATCACTTTTACTTTAAGAATTTAACATTACCATGAACTGCATATCAACAGTAGGGCAAAAGGTCACTTTTATAACTTTAGATAGGCATCTAGAAGCAACTAGAAGTCACTAAGATAACCTAAAAATAAATTAGAAAACAAACTAATTTTTTTTTTTAAAACACAAGTAAAAAGCTGAAACGTGAGTCTTACGGCCATGAAACGCGTTTCAGGCCGTACTGGCCACGTTTCAGTTTCGTGAAACGTGGCAGTACGGCCTGAAAACGCGTTTCAGGGCCGTACCAAACGCGTTTCAGCGTTTCGTATCCATTTCCATACGGAAACGCCCCCTTACCCTACGTTTCCTGCAACATAGCCTATGGCTATGTGTCGAAGGAACGTTTTTCCTTTCGAGAAGATCACATCATAACCTCTATCCTCATGCATGGAAACAGATACCAAGTTCTTCTTCAACCCGAGCACATACATAACATTCTTCAAGGTGAGTGGAGTCCCATGATCCCTCTAAAAAGTAATCGTGCCCAATCAAGTAACACTATACTTCCCATCATCACCCATCTCAATATGCATCTAGAGATATTTCTCCTCCAGGTCATTGAATAACTCTTTGTCACCAATCATGTGGAATTCTTAGGTTAACTACTATACATGGGATTCTTAGCCTTTGATAAAGACAACATTCCACCTATCACCATTGAGGAGGATACTCCTTATGATTAGTTATTAAGATGGAAAATTGTGCTTGTATATTCAACAGTTTTTTGGTTTTATATTGCATAGAACAAGGAATATAGTAGGCAGTCTAAGTGATAAGCTTATTTATTAGCAATATCTAGGTAGTTTTTATGTTACTTTCAAACATTCTATATGGACCAAAACCATTTTAATATGTAACTGGTTTGGTTTCCCTAGCAGCAAAGCAAGCAATGGACATATTATGTAACTCTTTTTTGATGTGATTTAATATAAATTTTCTATCTAAATATAATGGGCAAAAAATATAGAGATTTAGGAATTTTCAATGGAAAAGGGATAAAACTAATTTCAAGTGTAGCTACTCATCGGAAACATAATTTAATTATGCTTCCAATCAGTGCCTACACTTGAAATTTGAGCAAACCTACAAGGAGATAAGTCAAAATTGTGATTTAAAAGGTGGTTTTCTTCCTTCCCCTCCAAACATACTCTTCTGGTTGACATCATCATTTTGAATCTTATTGTTTCTTTTCAAATTGATTTTGATGGTACATCTTTTATTTTGCGTCATTTTTTGCCTTTAATTTCCCTCATGGTGTTAGACTTGCAACTAATCCATTTCTCATGTTTAGCTATCATTAAATGTTTAGCTTACATGTTTACATAGTGATATTATCCAAATTCTGAGTTTTAAGCATCCATATTTGATGGTTTTTTCAAGCATATCATCAGCAAGGGTTAGCTTAGGAGTTTCAAAATCAAGACTTGGAAATGATACAAGTTTTTAAGCTACCTTGTTTGTATTATTGTTCAAACTTATGCTTGAGTGGGGGATTGTTAACCTGTGATTAAATATACAATTATAAAATCCTACACCAGCTTATGTATTCCACATTTTGGGATATCGGTTTTATCCTATCTGTATTATTTTCTATTTTTCCTCATTTTAACTCTTATTGTTTCAAGCATCTACTATAAAATTGTATCCGAATAAATATTGAATACAATGGAATATAAAGAATATGGTTTAATACAATTTTCACCAAGTTTTTATGTCTTGTCTTATGCTCTACTTTTTAATATTAATTTCCATAGGTCATGCATATGAAGGCATGTAACATTATGGAAACCACATGATTTCAAAGGAGGCACATAAATTCAAAATGACCAACCCAACCCCACTCTCACATGCTTGAATTAATTATATTCCTATCCTTTGAACCAACATGTGAGGTTTGTCAAAGTGGGATAACAAAATTTTACAAGGGAGAAGCAAGCACCACTATCTAGAGCAAGACCAATCCAATGGAAAATAGATTTCTAAGAGTTGAAATAAACCTATGTATGGTATTCTAAAATTTGCATTTGATGGTTTCAACTCAAGTCATGCTTTGTGTGTGAAAACTCATTCGCTTTAGTTCTCAAACATTCTCTATGTGTTTGGTCTTTTGGCCTTATTGCATCCTCAACCTACATTTGGCATATGTCACCCTGCCATTCTAGGCTACAATTTCAACATGTTATGTTTTGGTATTCTCAATACTTTTAATGGAGTATGGTTAAAGAATTAACTAACAAAAATAAAAATAGTTAAGTAAATCATAACAATAATAATAATAACAACATTAGAAAAGTTATGGCAAATGCACACTAGAGAGATAGAAGGAATGTCTTGTTTCATATTTTCAAAGCAAAGATGGACAAAAAAAAATGAAACGCTCCCTTTCACCATCAAAATAAAAAAAGTAAATGATCCAACTTTATACATTCCAAAACATAATCTTATTGCTTCCTTATTATATGAATAGAGTCTAACAAATTACTTACACAAATAATACAAAAACATAGCATAATCAAGGGTTGTTCAAAGAGCACCCCCCACAAATGCCAAAGGAATCTAAAGATTGTTGGGAAATAGAGTTTATTTCTTTACAGTATTTTCTGCCTCTTTCTAATGAAGGGGAGGAACAAAATGTTTCTTTAACACACCTAAAAAGGACAAAGAGGAGGGGGGATTGTTGTCATCCTTATTAATCCCTGTTTTGTATAGGTGAATCATCCTTTTCTAGATTGAAGGCCTTATCTTGTGAGACTTTCAAAGGACCCAAGACATGAATTATATCTACTTTTGGAGGACTTGATATTTTTGAATGAATTAAAGTTGATGTTGGCTTGTCACCAATGGGATCTTGATCCTCTTCTACTTCCTCCTAAGATTGCAAGGCTTCATATTTGTTATTAAAATGAGATTTGGACTTAGGAGGGTACTGAGGCCTAATAGGAGATTGTGACCCCCTTAGCACCTAATTCATTTTCTTTCTTGAAAATTGCTTAAACATGTACTCATCGTTGAACTAAGGAATTGGATTTGGCTTATAAAATGGTAGAGGTGACAATGATTATGGAGACCCTAAATGCACACAACCTCTAAATCATTTCTAAGATACCCCATATACCCCTCAACTCTCCTAATTTTTTTAAAACAAAATGGGCAATGGTTTTCATATTAATAAACATAGATTAGGGTCCATAACCCTTATATAGCATTTTCAATACAAAATTCTTGATGACAAAAACTTGTTAAAAAAATTGGGACCTTAATCACCCAAAGTTGACTATGCATTTCCAAATCATGAGACTTCCATAATAGACAAACAAACATCCTCTACCTTAGACAATCCAACCTAGATCCCACCTAAAGGAGATTAAATAAAAAAAAAGGCACTACTAGCTTGAATTGAATGAAGGGACCCACCACTTGCAAGCCCAATTAAGGGACCCACCACTTGCAAGCCCAATTAAGGAGTCTAAAATGTCATAAATGGAGTCTAAGGCGTCATAAAACCCTCTTTATCTTTAATCCCTATCTAAACCCTACATTGCTTCCTTGTGTTCTCTTATCTTTTAATCATTTGTTATGTTTTATTGATTCGTTCTTAAATTTTACATTAGAAATTCATGCTTGTTCATATTATTTTTCAAAATATAAATCATTTTTTTCAATTATTCATTTAATGTTATTATTAATATTGTTTATCTAAATTAAAATATTAAAGTTTATATAAATATTAAAAAAAAATTATAATATGTACATCTTATTTGCATTAAATTATATATCACAATTTCAAGCAAAACTTATGTTGCTAAAGAGATTTATATAGGTTGGTTGAAATTTTTAAATATTTGTGAGAAAACCCATCTATTGTTTCTAACTAATATTTCAAACTTTCCAAGTGAGTCCATCTCTCAAATCTCACAACATGCAAACCTTTTTTCAAATTTTGCATTCAAAAAAAAATAAATTTGCACCTCAAAAAATTTGATCCCTCTTGGTGCTTCATAAAACCAACATTAAAATGAATCTAGGCTACTAATTTTGAAAATTTTCTAATAAAAAGACTTCCTACTTTAAGTGCTCCCTAAAAACAAACTTGCATTTTCCATCTAGCACAAGAGGTTCATTTTATAAAAAGACATATTACAGGGATCTTCTAAAAAGGTGTGAACTCCTCAAAACATTATAAATTCAGCAATAAATCCTTACTCTACAAAAAAAAATTATTAGAACAATTTCTAAAATTACTTTTATTTCCAAATATAAAGAACCATAATAAATCTTTTCTTTTTTAAAAGAGCTTATCCAAGGATAATAATACAAAAAAGTGCATATTGAAGGCATCCTCCTAACAAAACCTAAAAGGATGCACCAAGACATAAAATACCTAAATCCAAACCATGACAAAACTCTTCATCCAAAAAAAACTCCAACTTAATATATTACTAACAAAAGATCTTTCCATAGACCTAATACATGGGATGAATAAAAATCGAAACACATAGCGCCCTGTAAACTTTGCTATGTACAGACACAAAATCAATAAATAGAAACTATGGATGAACAAATCTAAGAAAGAGAAGAGTGGTGTGAAAACACACCATTGGTATCATTGCGAAAATTACAGAAATATTAAGCCCTCTCTCCACGAATGCGGCGTGCCAGCTGAATATCTTTCGGCATAATAGTGACCCTCTTCGCATGTATGGCGCACAGGTTAGTGTCCTCGAAGAGACCAACGAGATATGCCTCCGCCGCTTCTTGCAGAGCCGCCACGGCAGAGGACTGGAACCTCAGATCCGTCTTGAAGTCCTGAGCAATTTCTCTAACGAGACGCTGGAAGGGCAGCTTCCTTATCAAAAGCTCCGTGCTCTTCTGATATTTTCGGATCTCACGGAGGGCAACAGTACCTGGCCTGAATCTGTGAGGCTTCTTCACTCCGCCCGTCGCCGGTGCAGATTTCCTCGCAGCCTTGGTTGCGAGCTGTTTCCTCGGCGCCTTCCCACCGGTGGATTTACGGGCAGTCTGCTTCGTTCGGGCCATCTTTTACCTTTTCCTCTCTTCCCTTATGTTCTACGATTTCTTTTGAATCAAGAATATTTGACACACACGCTGACTGCCACTCTCCTCCCCGTTTCCCCTTTTATACCAAACTTCTTCTCAACTTTTTTAAGATTTTAATTTCGCGCCCTTTTCAACAAATCGTGGCCGACCGTTTTTCTACATTCATTAACGACTCCTATTCCTCCACCTCACCCATCACACGGATCCAGATCCCCATCTTTGCATGTTAGCACAATTTCCTCCAAAGTTATACAATTCGGGTTTCGGGTGATATTGACTACATTGTAACTCTCGCATTGTAAAGCTCTTTAAAAGATAAAATGGTTAAAAGAATAGGTGTTCATCATTAAGAAAATGGAGAGTGATATTAATATATTAAATATTTAGAGTTTAGATTTAATGGTAAATCATATTGAATATTTTACTGTTGCATCTTTATTATAAGTATTTGATTTGTTGATTTCATTCTCCATTTTTGTTTTGATGATGAACAAGCTCATTAAAAGACAAAATGGTTAAAAGAATAGGTTTTTATCATCAAGACCAAGATGGAGAGCGAGATCAACAGATCAAATACTTATAGTAGAGACGCAACCATAAATCACATTGAACATTTACTGTTGCATCTCTACTATAAGTATTTGATATGTTGATCTCGCTCTCCATCTTTATCTTGATGATGAACCTCAGTAGGGGTTCGCAACGCGTCGGCCCTATATTATCAATGTGATTTATCCAGAAGAGTTTTGCTTAAATCATGAATCACAGAAGCCTCCAATTTGAGAATAGGGGTTATATGATTTCCTTTGCTTCATGGTGGTAACGATGTGGATTATGTACTCCCATGTAAGTGAGACTTGTGTTTTAGGTAAAGTACCCATAACTATTCACCACATGGGAAAAACTTGTTTTTGGCTTCTAATATTGATTTCAAAGAGGCTTACTACTTGGAAAAAGAAGCTTTCTATTTGAGTTTGAGGTGCTAACTTTGGTTAGAAATTAATGTATTTTTCAAGATGCTTACTATGGGAGGGTTTTAACTAGTGGTTTCAAGAAGCTTGCTACTTGGAAAAAATAAGCTTTCTATTTGAGTTTGAGGTGCTAACTTTGGCCAAAATTAATGTAGGTTTCAAGAGGTTTGTTATTGGAAAAAAGAAGCCTTTTATTTGAGTTTGAGGTGCTAACTTTGGTAAAAAATTAATATAGAGTGAAGTACATGTATTATTGATAAGTGTATGTTTAGTTAGTGAAGGATTTTGATCTACCTCACTTTTAGTCTTATCACTTCTAGCCTTTTTGTAGTCTTCTTGTTAAGTGTAAGAGGATTGAAGGCTAGGCTTAAAAATAAGACTATACGGTAAGAGATCAAAAACTTTTTCGAGATTTTTTTGTTAAGTAAAGGATTCCATAAATATTATGTTTGAGCAAAATTTTTGAGCTTTCTTTTTACCCATAATCCAAAAATATTCCATTTTCCACATAATGATTGGCTTTGAATATGCATTCAAATGATGCTTGACTTTTACTAGTCACTTCACCTCTCACACAATTCCTAATTAACTTTATAAAAATCAATTCCTTCCATATGCATTAGCCCAAAGGAAACTCTTAAAAGCCATTTCCAATCTCATATAAGGTTTCCTAGAAAGTACCCCACATAATGAATCATGTGTGTGAGTGGCAATGAATATCTTGGTGAAGATGTGAAACTTGGTTAATAAAGCCAAAGACTTTCTTATCCATTTATCTATCATTTTTGAACCCTTAACACCACATATACCAAAACTTCTTTGGTATAGCTATAGAAAACAAGGGAGATTTTAAAACATTTAAGTAGTTGACCAAGTTGAAGCCATGACTAGTCTTGGTTTATTGGCCAAGTGAAAATTATGTAAATTATGATAGCATTGTGTTTTAAACAATTGGACATTATGACCAAACATTGTATTTTGAAATATTGGGCATTAGGACTAAACATTGTGATTTAAAGACAAACGCATTGCAATTCATGTATCATACTTTCCATTGTCTCTTTCCACAAAAATTGTGTCCACAAAGCGATAAGGAAATAATCATTTGCAACCAATTCACCATTTGCTTCACTTCATGTTCTAAAAGTGTAATATCTTTGATGAGAACCATCCATGGCTTCATATACTTATTTCTCTATATTAAGTGCTTAGAAACTTGTAGATCTTTGTAGTGCCCTACTTATAGACAAAGTAGATATCTAACAACATATTCAATCTATGTTGTTAGTAGAAAAGTGGAATTGTGATCGGGTTTTATCAAGAACTTTTTGCACAACATGTACTTAATAGTTAAAAGCATCATCCAACTCTTCGACATTCCAGACATATTTTCTAATCAATTTAACCCAAATCCTTGCAGGGATTTGTTGGAGTCATAAAGTTGAGTTATATAATTACATAGACTAAGTGCCTCAAGGGTTTTTCAATGCATTGAATCTAATTTTTTTTTACAAGATCGGTTATGGTATATTCATTCAAAAAAGGAAGGGGAGATATACTCTGAAGTACATAGTGTTTGAACAGATCAGGAAGGAGGAATTGACAAAATTCCTTGATCTTTTTTTTCTTGCTTTTACATCGAAATCATAACTACCTAGTCTTCCTACTACATTTAACTTGTAAATTCTAACAAACTGCTGAATAAGAATTATACATTTACTGCTCACGTAACTACTGATAGATTCAATATGCTAAGGAAGAAGGTGCATTCTGATAATGAGAGAAGCAAGTCTTGATAATTCCTGAAGCTGTCTGGTTCTTTCAATCTGTGTTGATGGATTTCTCCTTGTTCTGTTGGTACCTACTGTTGAGATCCATCGAGTTTGAATTTTCTCTAGATTTCTTACCCACCATGTCTTGCAAAGATTAGAGGGCATTCTCGAAGTGAGCACAACGATTATTGAGTTGTTCAAAGGATTTCGTGTTCTCATTTCATTGGTGATTAAGAAACCCAAATTTGGTTCTGTGTTTTTCCTTCCATTGGTTATGCATAGGCCGAATTTGTACCAAAACCGCTTTGAGAGCCTTGCAATGAGGGAAACACTAGATCAGATCCATGGAGAAAGGAACAATGATTTAGAATGATCGAGATAGAAGGATGGAGGTGGAGAAGAAAGGGCGCAACAGAGGAACAAGGGGAGAAAAAGGAGGTGCAAGCAAAGATGCAGAGGGAAGGGGGAAGTCTTGTTGCAGAAATGAGATATAAGAAAGCACACATAAGCAGATAAGAAAGGAACAAAGAGCAATGCAAAGAGAAGAAGAAGGTGAGGGGAATATAAAGAGATGAGATGCCTACTGAGGAACCCGTGAACCATGTGAATCATCATGCCTTTGATTTTGAAATGTGTAGCAGTCAGAGGAAGCAAATTTGAGGTGGGTCTCATATTTGCTTTGAAGATGGAGCTTTGATTGAGGGAGGATACAAAGAGATATTGACATTTATAAGCCTTGGGAAGGAGGAGACAGGATATGAAAATTTCTATGATCAGATTGTACATTTGAGGAGAAAGATTTAAGGGATAAATTTTGTGAAGATTTCTTGATTTCTTCAGGCCTCTCCTTGAGGTCTGACGCAAGATTTGTTTGCATATACGTCAACTATCTTGTTGTTTTCTCTGAAGCCGTGGAAGAAAGAGACATCTCCTAGATTTTTTAAGTAGTGACGGATTCTGGTGATTATTTGGCCAAGCTCATAATTTTTTGGCTTCAAGTTCATGACCATTTGTTGAATAAGGATAACAAAATCCCTGATTATGATTGGATTCATATAGTTTTCATTGCTCGAGATTTGGGACCCCATTAAAAAACCATAGGCCTTTACCTTATTGTTTGAATCAATGCCTAAGCCCCACTCAAAATAAATTGAGTTTGATCTCAAATGGTCAATTATAATACCCCCAACTCCTGCCTTACTGGGATTTGACTTGGAGGCTCCATCGAGGAAAAGACATCATGAGATATTTTAGCCAAACTGATAAATCCCTTTCAGAAAAAATGGATCTTCCAATTATCAGATCTAAGAGGAGTTGATCTAGGGAGCCAAGCCATAATTGAAGGTCAATCTAGCATGAATTTGATCTAAATTTTTTTCTTCTTGTTGAAGGAGGTTGTCATCCATTTTTTTATCCCTTTTGCAAGAATGAATTTTGATGCCAAGCTCCAAGTTTTGGTCAGAATTTTTCGAACTTCTAGCTTTGCGTTTTGAAAGATGAACTTGTTTCTTGCTAACCAAATCTGTTAGCATAAGAATGAAAGGAGACAAGTCCAAAATATCTTTAACGTATTATTTTTTTTTAAGGATTAGGGATGGTTGGAATTCCACTTAGCAAAAAACTTTGATAAACTAAGACTTGAGTTGATATGGACCTCAAGAGGATTGACCAAGTTTTGTCAAAATTCAGAAGAGAATTTACAGTTGACAAAAAGATGATATATAGTTTCTTCTGCTCTAAAGCACAGAGGATAGACGGAGGGGCCATTTATACATATTTTCTTGAGATTATCTGTAGTGAGAATTTTCCCTTTAAGCATGGTCCAAATAAAGACTTTAATTTTATGTAGACTCTCAATCTTTCATACTAGTTTCCAGATAGGCCAATCGAGTAGTTGATGGTCTTCTTGAAGCTTTCCATATCTAGAATTGACTAAATAGTCCCCACCTATTGGATTCCAATTGAATTTATCTAATTGTCTGATGCTAATAGGGGTTGCTCCCATTAGATGGAGGAGAATCAAATCCCATTAATAACGAAGCTCGGGGGAAAAATATGGGGGGTTCCAACTATCCCATGAATTGTCTTGTTGATTCCAAGAGGAAATATGTTCTAGAGTTGAGATACCTCTGTTTATAATCCAGGTCTTGAGAGGGAGAATACCTTGTATTTCATAAGGAGAGAGGTCTTTCCCATGATGTTGGCACTCCATGTATTTATGTCCTTCCCTCCCCCAGGAATCCTGGAGGTATTATTTTTTACTAAGGGCAATGATTTTTTTCATAGTTTCTAGATTTGTGAGCAAGGTCTCATTTGCAATTTTGAGGTGAGGAGATATTGTTGAGAAGAGTTTAGATATTTTGTCTCTAACACATGTTTTCACCAAATATTCTCACTTGTGACAAACCTCCATACAAGTTTTTCTCCTAAAGTAGTGTTCATTAATCCTAGGAGCCAGATAGATGTTCCTCCCTTCTCATAAGGGGTAGTGACTTGTTTCCAGTTGACCAAACTGAATTTCTTAGACTCGGTTTTTCCTCCCTACAATAAGAAGTTTCATATGATTAATTCTACCTGCTTTTGAATTCCAACAGGACCTTGGGTGATTGTAAATTGATATAATAGGGATGATAGGATAGATTTGATCAAGCTTATCCTCCCACCTAAGTTAAGACATTGCATTCCTTAGTTTTGAATTTTCTTCTTCATTTTGTCTATTATAGTATACCCTATCTCGGCCTTCAAGTTGTCTTTTGAAATTGACAAGCCCAAGTGTTTAAAGTGAGTCCAATTTTATTTGAAGGGAACTCCGAATATTTGAGAGATATGGTGTAGATTTCTAGTTGGATTGTTCCATCCATATATGTTATTCTTTGCATTATTTAGAATACCTCCTTAGGCTTCCATAAATTGATCTAGTATGACTTTGAATATTCTAGTAAGAATACATGAAGCTCCCCCCATGAAAAAGTTATCATCAGAAAATTGAGAGTGATTCATGCTCTTAACTCCTCTACTAAATTGGATCCTAATGATAAAGCCACTATGTCTGTTATGCTCTAGATTCCTACTCAGAGAATCAACCATTATGATGTAGAGGAAGGGAGATAAAGGAAAACCTTGCCTGAGACCTATAGAGCTTTGAAAAAAACTCCCCGAGCTTCCATTGATTAAAGGGGAAATCCAGGGACCTTGGATATAAGCTTTTATAATGTTAATGAAATCAATGGCAAACCCAAACTTTTGTACGACGTCTATAAGGAAGGAGTGAATAACTCTATCAAATGCATTGGCCATGTTAAGTTTCAAAATGAAGCCTTGCTCTTTTATGGATAGGCTAGAACCGGTTTCTTCTTGGACAAGCAAAATATTGTCAACTATATGTCTATTGGGGACAAATCCACCTTGGTTTTCAGAGATCAAGATGGGAAGAAGGTTTTTGAGTCTATTTGCTAAAATCTTAGATATAATCTTGTAGGATGAATTACACAAGGATATAGGTCTTAAACGATGGAAAGAGGAAGGTTTGGATTCTTTAGGGATAACAGCCAAGAAGGTGGAGTTGGTATTTCCTCCTATTTTTATTTTTCGTAAAACCCAACAAGTCATTTTCAAGAGATATTTTTTTATGAGCATCCAAAACGAGTGATAGAAAGCAATATAGAAACCATCAGGCCCTGGATATTTGTCAGGGTGAAGATTCCAAATTGCAAATTGAAGTTACTCTTCCTCTACTTGCTTAGAAAGAGCAACATTAACCTCATTTGAGAATAAGTTTGGGATGTGACTAGTGAAGTCGTCATAGTTGGAATTCCCTTCATTAGCAGAAACAGTCTTTTGAAGTGTTGATGTGCTTCCTCTTTGATTTCCTCTTGCCCTTTGATTTTAACATTCCCTTCACCAATAATGGTATCAATACAGTTTTTAACACTTATAATTTTGGTGGTATTATGAAAGAAATTTGTGTTCTTGCATCCGGTCTGTAACCATAAATTCCTAGATTTAAATCTCCAGGTTTCTTCCTCCTTCCATTGGTCATGTATACTTCCCAGTAGATTTATTTTTCTTTCATTTACATATCTTTTGTAGTGTAGATTAGAAATGCTTCTAGGGTTTTCACTTTTTCCGAGATGATGTGATATTCATCTTTAAAAATCCTTAGAAATTATCTTGCCTTGTATACTACTTGATGAGAGTCATTGTCGTCTTTTGATGATGACTATAGAAACAAAGGCTCTTGTTTTTGTAGACTAGTTCTTCAATCTAGAGTTTGGTTCTTCAACGTAGATCTTGATCTTTTGCTTTGATGCCTTTCCTTGAAACTTGAAACTTGATCCTTGAATGTCTCTTTGATTAGATTCCCTTCCTTTGAATTCTTAGTTGATTTCTCTTCCATTAGTGATTGCTTGTGAATGTTTTTTACTTCTTTAGATTAGCATCTTCTTAATGTTAGATTATTAGTGTTCTTCATCATCAAACAGTAACCAATACATGAAAATAAATACACAAGAGACACATCATGTAGGCATGAGCCAAGGCCAGAACCTCTCACTCTTGTGATGGCACCGAGTCCTTCTTATGATGGCACCTAGTCCTTCTTGAGATAGCACCGAAACTGAATCGTAGTTTCCTTTTACACCGAATTGTAGTATATCTATACTTGTCCAAACTGTGTAGAAAAAATATTCTTGTTGTCACTGTGTTTGCAAATAATTATGAATTCCCTTGACTACGCCAAACTACAACATCTTCATTGAACTTGGTCCAATTTTCTTATATGAACTATCTTTTGCACTCTTATTTTAATTGAATACATTGATTTCCCATCAAATTCACAGTATGACTGTCTCTCTTCATCAAATCTGAACTTCTATTTCTATAATTTACCTCCGAAAATCTCAGAGATAATCGAGTTCTTCATTGTCCTTCTACGAAGATCATATCCACATATTTATAGTAGTTTTTCCATAAACAAGTCGACTTGTATACATGAAGAGATGTGCCTTTTATTTGTGATCCTACTTGTGTTATTTAATTCTTCTTGCAGGGCAACTTCAAAAGGAGATTTGTGCTTGTCTTTTGGAGGGCTATTTTGAGATTCCTATATACTTAGAATACTTTTGACATACCTTCATACATGACATTGACTCTTTGACAAATCCTAAAGCTCTTAATGGGTGCCATCTAGAAATAAAATCTCTTGCTCACGAAACCCGTGAAGCAAGGCATATAAAAATAATTTTATTCTTTTAATTTCATCATTTACAAAGATCATAATTAAATGTCATTATAAACATCGAACCTAGTTACATTTTACAACATGCACAACTCTACTTCATGCCCACAAACTCAAATTGACTAACTTAACTAAGTGACTTGGCCATGTCACTTCAGCTAATTGTAACTCAAGTCATCCTGTTGATGTGGAAATTCGAATTTCACCATTTGACTAATGTTATCGGGAATAGTGTCCACTCGGAGCTACTATTCCCACTAAGATTGGTAGCTATCTTAGAAACAAACAAGTAAAGTCTACTTTCGTTTTCCTTTATGAACATAGATAAGAGTGGAACAACGGAGACCAACCTTAGTCTTGCGCTTGATTTCCTTATTTGACTCCTCTCCTTCCTGATAGAGCTTTGCCGCTTCTTCTTCCCAGCTTCAAAGAGCACCTGTGGAATCACAACAACATACTACTATCGAAGAACAAAGATATATATTCATAAATAACACAGGACCAGATGTGTGTTAACCAT